>MJUU01036487.1:32344-48644 GCA_002080025.1 Modiolus philippinarum | reverse complement strand
AAAAAAAACAAAGACATAACACGAGTACAACGCAGAAAAGAAAATTGGCGACACTCACACACATACAAATATGAACAGCACGGACCATAAATAAATTATATTATTTTCAAAATATCGGAAATTTACGTACCCGGTTATGCATTTGAGAGAAACGGAAAAGTTCCCGAATTTCCGGGATAAATCATTGATTTCCCGAATCTCGATGTAGATTATTCCCGCGATCCCGAGGTTANCATGACAGAGGTAGGTGCAAGTGAAGTCTACTCAGATTGAATAAAATGCTTCTTCAAATAATTACACAATAGTTTTAATATCTCACAGTTTTCACAGTTCATTAACCAAATAAACTTTGCAGTCGCCTGTAACTTATCAAAATTGGGACATTTATTATGTATAATACTTGTAAGATGAGAGCGATCATCACTAAAATGAACACAATTGAATAAAAAATGCTCTTCATCTTCAATTTCCCCGGAAGAACAATGCAGACAAAGTCTATCATGTCTGGGAGTACCCTGATATCTTCCCAACTCTACTCTCAGTCTGTGAGCTGATATCCTAAATCGAGTAAGCACTCTCCTCTGCTCAAAATCCGATATTACGTTCAGATAATTTTCGAAACCAAAACTATGTTTTGCCTTGGTATACATATTAAGTTTACCATCACTATAAAGCATTTTTTGTTTACTCCAAAGAGTTGAATAATACAATTTCATTGCCCTTTTTACAGTTTTCTTGAAGACGTAACAGGACATAGTGTTCAAGTTATCCTGTCTTTCAAATATTAAGTTTTTAAGGATTGTAATTGAACCATACCAGGAAGATTTTTTATTTTCATACAATTCTTTAGATGTTTTAAAAGCATCTTTATAATAAGATATAACCGGAGACATATAGAAATCTCCATTATAACTCAATAGGATTTCTGATAAAAAAATATATCCAATCTGACGACAAACACACCTTTGTGGGAGTATTTTGATTATTTATCTCAGTCGCCGTCGCCGTGACTCGTTACCTCCGTACTAAGGATTCCTCGCGGGAAAGGGGAGATAATTCTATGCCATTTTCTAAAAACAGAAAATGACCCACTTTTCCGTGACGCAAGAGGAAATAAAATAAAGCAGACACACTTAAATAGGAACCGCTAAGTAGTCTCTCAAATAAAGTGATAGAACTAGAAATATACGTCATGGCACTGTGATTAACCCGGTAAGTAGTGAAAAGAGAAGGGGGAGGGTGTATCACTTGGTATATTCATGTACATGCATGCATCAACAGATCAACACAAAACGTGTGTAAATCTGTCATACTGGGTTTTGAATGTTTATTTAGATCTACATTTTAGATCTTTTACTTGTTTTACACTGATTATTGACGTTTTTGAAGTTTCCAATTTTTATCCAAGGGAAACAACTCACATGCAATCATAAAACTATGAAACAAGGAAGTAAAATCATCTTGTGCCTGGAGCAATCTACATTATCATTTTTATGTTCAATCATGAGTCACCAATCATGAAAAGGACCTTACGTTTTTTATGAAACAAGTGCCCTGGACCCAGTGGTCTCAACCTATACTTTTGGGTACAGACGTACGGCTGAGATTTTCAAAACACCCCTTATTCATATAAAATATATATATTTATATATGTGTATTAGTCTCTGTAATAATTATTTTTGTTATGTTTTGTCATCATGTCCTCAATGGACCCTTGATTGGTTAATAAAGCATATTCTATTCTATTCTATTCTATATTCAATATTTTGGATAACCATACCCATTCATATATTTCCATTGAAAATCCGGACCCAATCAAATATTGTGATCTACATTATGTTTATTGTTGCCAGTGCAAATATTGCACACTGGACATGCAGCTGTTTTTTGTAATATGATTTCAATTAGTTAATTTTTTAAGCATTTAATCTCAATAATCAAGATTAATAATGTAACACAAACATGATTTTAATAATGGTATGCCAAATTATCTACCCATTGATACATTGTATAACAGACTGATGAAAATTGCACCCCATTGATATATTTGACCTGTCAAAAAAGTGACCCATTCCAGCGGTACATCTGTGTATACCATTATATAGGAAAAGACCCCCCCCCCCCTCCGGGCCCTGGACTGACATTTTTTTATGAAATAAGTAGTGCATGTGGCTTGTAAACGATCAAGATAGAGTGGGATTTTACAAGGTGATAAGCATGTGGAAAACCCATGTTTCAGTGTGGTATTGATAACATAACCCTCAGTCCACTATGTTCTGTCAAGGGAACAAAGTAGAGGGTTACATTATCGTATCTAGTTTCAGTGCTGCCAAGTTTTTTTTTAAAGCAAATGCTCCAGATTTACATAAAAGTGAAAGATTAACGGCAAAAAAACCCCCAAAAAAACCAGAAGATCAATAGAAATTGCCGAAAATTTGCCCCCAAAATGCCTGATTTTTCATTTTTCGTGAGATTTGGCAGGCCAGATCGTTACAAGCTCTTGTGAATAAACAAATAATGGATCATGTTATGTACATGATGCAGTAAAAAGTCAATCAAGTAGTGTACGTCAGCCATAATTGTCACTGTGTCAGATAATCAGTCATCATTCTAGCCAACAAAATAGGACATTTTTTAAATATTCTTCTTTCAAGTGCCAATTTTTCAAGCTAAAAGGGAACTAAAATCCTTCAAAGCAGTTATTAGCTAAACTGAAATTGTAGCCAGAGTTCTAATGATTAAAATGAACACCAAGTTACATCCATCCCGAAGGTTTCCGACTGATAACTTGTGAAAGGAAGAAGATACAGACTTCAAACTTGATATATAACTTACCCACCATTAAAACTCTGGTCGAATTTGAATATGAGTTCAGAGGTCCAAGAGGTTCTGGAGTTACGCCCCTTGATACTTCGAAATTTTATGATACCTAGCGGGGTATCATGTAATGCTCCATTACCATTTTTAGCTCACTTCACGGAAGGTAGAATGCTTAAAGTACATTCCCGCTTACTGACATGGCCCACATCAACCATATTGGTATGTATGATGCATTTTGGGATGACAACAACAATGCATTTTTTGGATGCTGTCTCTGACCTACATTTTACGCATGAGCGACTTGGTTAGGTAGAATGGTTAAAGTTCATCCCCGCTTACTGACATGCCCCACATCAACCATACAGTATGTATGANTTTGGATGCTGTCTCTGACCTACATTTTACGCATGAGCGACTTGGTTAGGTAGAATGGTTAAAGTCCATTCCCGCTTACTGACATCCCCAACATCAACCATACTGGTATGTTTGATGCATTTTTGGATGACAACAACAATGCATGCTTTGGATGCTGTCGCTGACATACATTTTAGGCACTGAGCGACTTGGTTAGGTAGAATGGTTAAAGGCTATTCTCGCTTACTGACATTGCCCACATAGTTTTATTAGCAGATATGAAATATGCAAAACAATGAATACAGTTTAGCATTGATTTAAACAATTCTGATAAGTACCATTTGGAGTATGAAATGTCTATGCAATCTCTGAAAAAACAATCTGGCAATGATTTATTCCAATAATTTCCATTTTTGAAATGATTTGATTGTTTAAGATATTACATCTGATAAGAATGGAATTTTGAATTTGAAATATCAACACAATTTCTGATTATTGCAGATTTTGAGGAGCAAGGCTTAATTTCCACTTAAGGGGGGTTAGACTTGGGGTAGGAGGAGATAACTCTGTTTTTCACTTTTTTAGCTCATCTGGCTATAGCCAGGGTGAGCTTTTGTCATCACTTTTCGTCCGTCGTCTGTCCGTCGTCCGTCTGGCGTAAACTTTTCATTCAAAGATCTTCTTCTCTGAAACTGCTGGGCCAATTGAAATCAAACTTGGCCACAATAGTCCTTAGATGGTTCCCTTCAAAAATGTTGTTTTTCAGATCCGCGCGATATCCAAGATGGCCGCCAGCGGGATCATAGTTTTAACATTGGACCCTAAGGGAAATACTTTCAAAGATCTTCTCCTCTGAAACTACTTGGCCAATTAAAACCAAACTTGGCCACAATAGTCCTTAGATGGTCCCCTTCAAAAAAGATGTTTTTCAGATCCCGCTACATCCAAGATGGCCGGCAACGGGAATCATAGTTTTAACATTGGAACCTATGGGAAAATACTTTCAAAGATCTTCTCCTCTGAAACTACTTGGCCAATTAAAACCAAACTTGGCTACAATAGTCTTTAGATGGTCCCCTGCATAACAGTTGTTTTTCAGATCCGCACTATATCTGAGATGGCCGCCAGCGCAGATCATAGTTTTAACAATGGACCCTATGGGAAAATACTTTCAAAGATCTTCTCCTCTGAAACTACTTGGCCAATTAAAACCAAACTTGGCTACAATAGTCCTTAGATGGTCCCCTGCAAAAATGTTGTTTTTTCAGATCCGCGCGATATCCAAGATGGCAGCCAGTGGGGATCATAGTTTTAACAATGGACCCTATGGGAAAATAATTTCAAAGATCATTTCCTCCGAAACTATTGAGCAAATTAAAACCAAACTTGGCCACAATAGTCCTTAGATGGTCCCTGTCAGAAAAATTGTTTTTCAGATCCGCACTATATCCAATATGGCCGCCAGCAGGGATCGTAGTTTTAACATTGAACCCTATGTGAATACATTTTCAAAGATCTTATCCTCTGAAACTACTTGGCCAATTGAAACCAAACTTGGCCACAATAGTCCTTAGATGGTCCCCTTCAAAAAAATTGTTTTTCAGATCCGCCCTATATCCAAGATGGCCACCAGTGGGGATCATAGTTTTAACATTGGACCCTATGGGAAAATACATTCAAAGATCTTCTCTGAAACTTTTCAGCCATTGGAACCAAACTTGGCCACAATAGTCTTTAGGTTGCTGCCCTACAAAAGAGTTGTTTTTCAACTTTGCTTTATGCAAGATGCATGCTGCCAGCAGGGAACAGATTTAACATTTGACCCATTGGGAAAACATTAAAAGATCTTCTCCTGAAATTACTTGGCCAATAATGGAAACATACTTGGTCACAACGGGCCATAGTTGTTCCCGTTTGAAAAATTTGCCTGGCTTGTCTGCATCTCATTCAAGATGGCCCCTAGTGTGGGGAACATAGTTTAACCTTGAGACCTATCGGAAGCCTATCGTAAAGCATTTAAAGATGTTCTCCTCTGAAAATATTTAGTCAATTTGAACCAAAATTAGACTCAATGGTCCCCTGGCTTCAAGAAAGGTGACATTAGAACTGCACCCAAATCCAAAATAGCTGCCAGTCTGGAATATAGTTAAACGAAAAGATAATATAACATCAATGTCTATTAACAAATTTGAAAATAATGCCCTAAAAACATTGCGATTATTTTGACTGCATATGCCAGTTGTGGCCCAGGTGAGCGATACAGGCTCTTGAGAGCCTTTTGTTATTGCTTACACAAACAAATAGAATCATTACAATAAGCATTATCAAAATTTTAAAATTGTAAAAATTTTTCCACACAGAAAATTAATATTGATTTTGTCATGAAAACAAATACCCAACATCCAGTTAATTATAATGGGTGTATCTTAATCTACATTATTGCAATGCTGTCCAAATATAATGATAATATGTAACAGTCAGATTTCTTCCAAGGGAGGTAATTTATAGCACAGATTCAGCAATTTTTGTGTCGCCTGCTGTAAGCAGAGTAGACGCATAGGGATTACTATCTGTCGTCTTACGTCGTCGTCCTGCGTCGTCCCGACAGTTTTTGAATCCACAACTCCTTCAAAACCACTTGTCCGATTCCTACAGGACTTTCAAGATATGTTGTTTAACTGGTGTAGTTGTGCACCTGATACTTAGCATTTTCATTTTGCAGATTTTAGAGGTTAATAGAGCCAAAATTGCTCATTTGTGAGTCTGTTGGTTTTGAATCTGCAACTCCTTCAAAACTGCTAGTCAGATTCTAACAAAACTTTCAGGAAAGTTGTTCGCTGGGTGTAGTTGTGCACCTGATACTTTGAATTTTGATTTTACAGATTTTAGAGGTTCACAGAGCCAAAATTGCTTATTTGTGAGTCTGTCTGTTTTGAATCCACAACTCCTTCAAAACTGCCAGTCCGATTCCAACAAAACTTTCAGGATAGATTGTTCACCTGATGTAGTTGTGCACCTTATATATAGAATTTTGATTTTACAAATTTTAGAGGTTCACAGAGCCAAAATTGCTCATTTGATAATCTGGCTTGTTAATCCCCAATTCCATCACAACTTTAAGTCAGATTCCAACCAAACTAAATGCAGGATATGTTGTTCACCTGATGTAGTTGTGCATCTGATACTTAAAATTTTTATTTTGCAGTTTTAGAGGTTCAGTGAGCCAGAATAGCTCATTTGTTAATTCTGTTTGTGTATGTGGAACTCCTTCAAAACCGTAAATCATATTCCAACCAGCCTTTCAGAATACATTGATTACTTGATATAGTTGTGCACCCGATATTTAGAATTTTGATTTTACAGATTTAAGAGGTTAACAGAGCCAAAATAGCTCATTTGTTAATTGGGTTTTTTAATCTTCGACTCCTTCACAACTGTCTGTCAGATTCCAACCTAATTTTCAGTATATGTTGTATATCAGGTCTGGTTATGCACATTATACTTAGATTTTTTTACCGATTCTAGAGGTTTGCCCAGCCACTAAGCTCATATGTTAAATCAGATTGTTAATCTGCAAGTCCTTAAAACTGTAATTCATATTCTTAACCAAATTTGCAGAATACCGTATAGCGGGTTATTTTCGCGGGTCAAAAATTTCGCGTATTTGAGGGGAAAATGTATGCCAAAAATTTTAGCGTTTTAAATTTTCGCGGATTATTAAAGATCCTATAAAATCCTAATAATACATCAAATATTCGCGGAATTTATATTCGCGATTTAAGTCCATCCGCGAAAATACACGAAAATTAAAACCCGCGAAAATTTCCCGCTATACGGTATGTTTTTCTCCTAATCTAGACATGCACATTATAAGTAAAATTTTAAATTTGCATATTTTAGAGCTTCACTAGACCAAAAATGGCTCTTCTGTAGTGCAGGCGACCCAAGTGTTCCATGGAACACCCATCAATTTTATTGATTTTTAGCCAATTTATTCTAAATTGAGAAAAAATTAGGAAGGTAGAATTTTCTGAAGTTTTAATATATCATACATCATGTACATATACTAGTTTTCTTTCTATTCTCAATTTTGGTGAAAATTAAACAACAGAATTTTTTACAAGAAGTGTTTAATAGTGATCAAAATAGAGAAAAAAATTTCAGCCTATACTATTCAGAACACCCATGTATTTCAGTTTAAACTATTTAAATTTTCTATTATTATTCATGCTTACTTTTACACATGTCTAAACTACAGAGTTTTGCATTTGAAATAATTTTAAATCAAATACAAATTTAATTAGAGCCAATTTTATACACCACAATCAAGTCCTGAACGGACCAAATAGTATGAGGAAATAGGGTATCTTTGATGACCACTAGACTTAAAACAAACTTTAAAAATTGTTGAAAATTGCTGAAAGTTGACATGAACATGTTAGTTTTAATACTGAAAATATTAAGAAAATTAAATGAGTGAAAAATTTTAGGCTTCCCCAGGTTTACCCCCTTAATTGTCAGAATTTAACTCTGTTTTGGTTGTTTATGACCGTGATGAAACTTTTTATTTTTTAAAAATCAAAATTTTTATCTTGATAAGACATGTAAGAGTTGCATACATGTACATTCTTGTGAAAAAGGTGCCCAACTTTGATAATCTGACTCTGAAAGCTTTCAATAGTATGTTTTGTCGTGTGAATTTTATACTGTTATAACTCCACTTTTTGAAAAATTGGAGATAACAATGCAGTTTGGCTAATTTTATACTGATCCACCTCCCTATGGCGAGATCACTCTACATTAGTGAGTTTTTGTAGAATTTCAGGGAACCAGCGTTGTTTTATCTCCATTGTCCATTAGAAAAGCATGTACATCCGGGTGGCTAAATCGTTAGAAAGTTCAACCCTGTAGTTGCTATAATGTTACATCTCCAGGACTTATAACATTTATTGTGTTTTTTAAAGTAAGATTTTGAAAATCAGAATGTTACAACAGCCAAGAAGGGGGGAATTAATTCGTGAATGTAATAAATATACTTTATTTACAGCAATACACGTGTTAGAATCTGCAAACAACAGAAGAGTTTCTGAAATTTGCAGTTTACTTACCTAGAACGCAGCTTCATAAAAACCAAAGACAAATTTTCTTACCTCAGGAGATATCTTGTTCAATTAAATAAAAGCATCTAGTGAATTTAAAATAACAGAAATGATTTATGAGAAAAGTATATTTCATAGTTCACTATTGCATGTATTTGATAAAATAAAACAAAACATTACAAATGGTTTATATCCATGCATCCGAAACATTATTTGATATACAATTACACAATAAAGTGAAGATTATTCACCAATTATAATAATTTTTTTTTTTAAATCCCCAAAATACAGTATTTTGGAAAGGGAGCTAATTAATGTTGCAATATGTTCTGCCTGGTGATCTCCCTTCCAAAAAGTGTGACTTTTAAATTTTATATTAAAAAATGTATCTGTCTTGTTAAAAATGTTGATTTGAATAAAATAGTTATACAAAAATCATATCACAGTCTTTTTTGTTATAGGACTGCAAAAATTTTGTGGTCGTATAATGGTATGGCGCTGTCGTCGTCGGCATCATTGTCTGTAGACACTTTTAGTTTTGGCCAATAACTCAAGTTCAAGTTAATCAATTGTTATGAAATTTTAACACAATGTTCCTTGGCACAAAAGGAAGGTGTGGATGGGTTTTGGTCATTATGGCCCCTCCCGTTTTTAAAATAGGGGCCAAAAAGGGCAAAATTGGGTGTTTTCACCTATTTAGTTGTAGAATTTTAATTAATTATCTGATTTTGATGGGGTTTCTTTCAGTGTGCTCCTGGGGTAATTTCCAATCAGTGTTATGACAACGGATTTCACGTCGGATGTACCCTTCATGAGATAATTGGGGTCCAAAAGGGGCGAATTTTAAAAATTTTATTTTTTTTTATTTTTAGTCCAATTTTGATGCCGTTTTTTGCAATGGATTCCTTATGAAAAATAAATACAGCGCTGCACTATCAGATTTTTGATAATTTGTTTCCTTTCCGAGTTATGAGGGTCCAAATGGGGAAAAAATTGCAAACATGCAGATTACATAAAATTTTTATTTTTTCATCTGATTTAAATGGGATTTTTTCTTTTGATTCGTCATGATATAAGCTTTAAGCAGTATTTAACAGATTTTGTGTAGCTCTTACGGTTTCCGAGTTACAAGGGGTCAAAGGGGCCAAAATTTCAATTTCTCTAAATATGTGAAATCTTTATTTTTCATCGGATTTTGATGAGATTTTTTTCTTGGGATTCCTCTTGATATAAGCTTTCGTATACTGAGGGTACATAACTTAATTTGTCAGTTGGTAATGGGTCTGGAGCTGGCATGTCAAGTTAACTGCTAGTAGTCTCTTGTGATTTCATGTTTATGTCCGTATATTTAGTTCTTTCAGTTTCATTTTTCACAGTTGACTCAGTCCTGTTGCCAACTGGATTTTACTGTTGTTACGATCGTTTTTTTTATTTATCACATTGGCTATAGGGGGAAGGTTTGGGCCCAATAAAACTAGTTTAACCCCGCCGCAGCAGGTTTGCGCCTGTCCTAAGTCAGGAAATTTATTAAGCCTTTGTGAGTCTTGTCTGTTTTCTAGTTAGTTCACTTTATGTCTATCGGAGTTTAGGATGATGCTTATTTTGCTGAACTTGATTGCTCTTTATTTAGGGGCCAACTCCGACCTACTGTTGGGTGTGGGGTTTCCTCACCGTTCATTGAAGATCTTATGGTGGCTTTAAGTTGTTATTGCTCCCTTTGGGTCGTTGTCTCTTTGACACATTCCCCGTTTCCCTTCTTTTTCCTATTTCAGTAATATGTCAACAGATTTCGGGTAGCTTTTACTGTTTCTGAGCTACAAGGGACCAAAGGGGTCAAAATTGCAATTTTTCAAAATATGTGAAATCTTTATTTTTCATCGGATTGCGATGGGATTTTTTTCTTAAGATTCTTCATGATATAAGCTTTCAAAGTTATGCCAGCGGATTTGGAGTAGCTCCTACCGTTTCCGAGCTACAAGGGGTGAAAGGGGCCAAAATTGCATTTTTTTCGAAATATAAGAAATTTTTATTTTTCATCATAGTTCTTTATTGTGTCCATTTAATTACTGTATTAAGCTCTTTACTGTGTCCTCATTCATTTTGAATTACACTCGTTCAAGTTTCAGTGTTCGACATGCTACGGTTGTATCATGCTGCGATCGGCGTGGCCCTTTATTATAAATGTGATAATAATTATTATTTTAGCCAAATTGTTGTAAAAGTTATAGATTAACTTCACTTTTCTCCTTTATTAGTTCCAGTTTGTATAAATTCATCAAAACTATCGTAACTGAACAATTTGATAAATTGAAAAGAATTTCTTCAAGGAAGAAAATTATTCATTCCAATATTTTTGAGGTTTGTAAAAAATCTTCTAGGTAAGTAAACTGCAATTGACAAAACTCCTCTGTCAGTTGCAGTTACACCTCGGGTACTTTAAAACGTGTATTGCTATAAAAGATTCATTTTACTTGCCTGTTATGTACAAAATGTCATTTTGAAAACTTGGATGTAACCTTCTACCTAGACTTGCTTCAAGTCTTTTTTTTTTTTTTTTTTTTGCATATTTTTCTAAAAACATTTGTTTACTATCAAACACCCATTTACTATCCACATAAAGTACAGAGATCTCTGTACTTCACCCCCCTCAAGTATTATCAGGGTACTAAGGGATGTCTGACAATCATAAAAACTTGTTACCCTATGTTTTCATACACAACTACCAGTAAACAGATTGCATGGTGGAAATCTACAACTAGAATGGGTTGGAAATTTACCTAAGTCGGGAAATTAAATAAGCCTTTGACTGTGTCTTGTCTGTTTTCTAGTTAGTTTACTTTATATCTACAGGAGTCTGATGTTTATTTCGCTGAACTTGATTACTCTTTATTTAGGGGCCGACTCCGACCTGCCGTTGGGTTTGGGGTTTCCTCACCGTTCATTGTAGATCTTATGGTGGCTTTGAGTTGTTATTACTCCCCTTTGGGTTGTTGTCCCTTTGTCATATTTCCGGTTTCCCTTCTTTTTCTATTATAATGATATTTCTCAATGGAATTAAATAAATTTTGAAAATTTTTTAAAACGATGCTGAAAATTATTGGTGTTAGAAATTTCATAATAAATATGTTAAGTTGTAGAAACTACTCTAATGACATCATACTTGCCAACCTCAAATTCTGCTGTGGCAGGTCATGACCCAACATTCAGTTGTGTGGAGGTGGGTCATATCGCGCCAAGCCATTATGCTCCTGTTTAGGATTCTTTGCAGTAGTTCATTTATTACCATATATGAGGAGGGCAAGTCCTTTTCTGTAAATGTGTTTTGGACATTTTCGGTGGGGTTGCTTAATAATTTTGGTGAAATAAATCAGTTGTTGACTGTTTTGGACTGTTTGTTGTTTTCTGTTCAGTTAAATCATTACTTTGTCTCAACTCTTAAAGGAAAATTTAAAGCCCAGTTTGCTATTAATCTTAGAAATTGTGTTAATTGTGTTTTGGCGGGTCATTTGCGGGTGATGTTCTCGTTGGCGAGTGAAAATGATGACCTGCAGTGGATGATTATCCCTGGCTGATCATATGTTGATTTGGCGGGTCACACTTGCCAAAAGCAGGTCAGTTGGCAAGTATGTGACATAAATATGATAATGCAAAACGAAGGCATGTATTCTAAATGTAATTTCAGGAGACTTTTTCTCTCACCAGTGAGGAGAACAAATGTTTCTGCATTGGCCAGGAGTGTGAATCCTGGATAGAAATTATAGAAATATAGTTTCTACAACGAGTACTAAGTTGATTATGAAATTTCTCACATCGAGTTAAATAAATTTTGCTAATGTTTGAAAACGAGGCTTGCCGAGTTTTTTAACATTTGAAAATTTATTTAACAAGATGTGAGAAATTTCATAATTAACGTGTTTAAGTTGTAGAAAATGTTTCTCTAATGACATAATATAAAACACCGAGGGTTATGCTCCGAATAGATTTGGCGGGAAACTCGACGCGAGTTGTTCTCTCACTAGAGACGAGAAATATTTTTATCACACCGGTCAGGCGTTGGTTAAAATTACAATCTTTAATAATAAACCAGGCATGAGAATTGATGTGTAAATGGTTCTTTATTGTTTATTTCAGCCCATACCATACATTGCATATATTCCTGGAGGGAACTTAATCCCAGGGAAGCAAATAGTTGTACAAGGTACAGTTCCACATAATTCACAAGGGTAAGTCTATTGCAAAGACTTGAGATATAATTCATGTGAATATGTAGTTGTTTTAAAAACAGATATATTACAATAAAGAGGAATATTTGAAGAAAAAAACCGAATTGCTTCAAATTTCCTGGCCATGAAAGGTCAGGGAAATTAATTAAGACCCAAAGACTTGTACTTTTGTAAAATACCCAGATCAGTTTAATTATAATTTTTATCATCAAAATGCACAGATGACATGGATGACTGTCGGACAAATACCATAACAAGTGCCTCAATCAACGGTAAAATATTCAAATAGGTTTGGCAAATATCATGATAAAATATGATTGCAGCTGTAACCCTAAAATGAATCATGCATACCAATATGGTTGATGTGGTACATGTCAGTATGGTCAGTAAGCAGGGATGGACTTTAATGATTCTACATGACCAAAGCACTCATGTGTAAAATGTAGGTCATAGACAGCATCCAAGGCATTTGTTGCAGCTGTTATCCCAAAATTCATCATGTTTACCAAAATAGTTGATGTTGAAAATGTCAGTCATGCTTGAAATGTAGGTCACAACCAGCATCTGAAGAATGCATTGTTGTTGTCATCCCAAAATACCAATATGGTTGATGTGGGACATGTCTGTTAGCAGAAATGTGAGTATGGGACAAATAACATAACATTAGCATCTCAGTCAAGGGTAAAATTTGAAAATAGGTTTGGAAAAATAACCGTGATAAACACGATTGCAGCTGTAATTCCAAAATGTATCATGCACACCAATATGGTTGATGTGGAAAATGTCAGTAGTTGGGAATGGACTTCACTTGACTAACTAACCAAGTCAGTTATGCGTAAAATGTAGGTCACAGACAGCATTGGAAGCATGCATTGTGGTTGTCATCCCATAACGCATATCATGATTATGTTATTATTTTTTAAAGTGATAACAACTTGATTTTATTCTTTGCAGTTTTGGAATAAATTTGGCCAATGGTAATGTTATTGGCCATACAAGATCTGATACAGCCTTCCATTTTAACCCAAGATTTAGCCAGAATTGTGTGGTAAGAAATTCTCTGAGAGGAAATGTTTGGGCTGGTGAAGAAAGACATGGTGGCATGCCATTTGCCCCAGGGACACCATTTGAAGTAAAGATTCTATGTGAACTACAGAAATACCAGGTACTATTCTTGTTTTCATATATCAGTTAAAAAGAGAATAGTTTTGTACTCATCAGTTTGAGATTTAACTTGCGTGTACTACAAATTAAGCCAATTTTTGTTAAATCTCTTCCAAGTTTATTGTCTTTAAATACATCATAAGTTATTACCGGTATATCTTAACCATTGTTAAGTCGGTTGTTTTATGACGGATTATGAAAACTTTAATAAATCTGAGATTTCCTTTAATTTTAATTTTCCAATAGTACTAAACAATGCTAATTTCAATAAAGTATTTTTCGATTGAAAAAAATCAAATTTATTTTCAGTTTCAAAACACCATTACATTGCATTGGAATTTAAATTTATGTAAGTTTCCCATCTATTGTATGAGGATACTCTTTAAAATTTTATTTTGTTTAAAACTTTGCTCACAATATACCTGCTAGGATAGCCATTTAGAAACATGAAGTATCATATCATAGTGTATAATATTGACACAGTTTGATGAGGATAAAATCGATAAAGTAAGAAAACTTGATGTGGAACCTACAGGAAAATCTCTGTCTAATATATTCATGATATTATTAGCTACTGTATGAGAATATTTCTTCTTTTGAAGAATGCCTATGCATATTTTAATAAATAATAAAAGATAGAACTTAAATGGGTTATTTTGAAATAACATTATTTTATTATTTGAGTTATGTCCCTTTCTTGATGGAACTCAGATATTATGACTTAAGTGAGTTATGTCCCTTTCTTGATGGAACTCAGATATTATGACTTAAGTGAGTTATGTCCCTTTCTAATGATAACTCAAACTACCAACATGCAAATTATCATAATTTGAGGTTGTAACACTAACAGGTTTCAGGTTTTCAGACACTTTGGCTGATGAATATATGTACCATGATACAGACAATTTTGGTTTTTACACATTTGTCCAGAAGGTGAAGATCAAGAAGAAAGACAAAAACCTTTTAAACTTCATTTGTAAGGCTGTGCATTTTTATCCGGGGTTTCCATTGGAAAAATCCGGTTATTAGAACGGTGAAAATGGTGGGCGAGTGGCTGCCAAATGGGTACATCATTTGTCTGGAGCAAATCTCCTACAGTTTTTGAGATGAAACTTTTTTATTTTGCAGATCATTTACTCACATATCAAAGGTGTGCATGGTACTTTGATTTTGATTTTTAAAATTAAAACCAAAATTACCAGATGTTGAACTTAGTCATTTTTACGTCAAATATATGCTTATAGAGTACCCCAATTGTCTGGAGCAAATCTACAGTTTTTCAGATACAAACTTTTTATTTTGCACATCATTTATACACATATCAGAGTTGTGCATGAAACTTTGATTTTGATTTTTGATGATTTAATTATACCAAAATTACCAGATGCTGAACTTAGTCATTTTTTCGACAAATATTTGCTTTAAGGGTACCCCTTTTGTCCGGAGCAAATCTTCTACAGTTTTTGAGATAGAAAGTACATGTACATTTGTATATATTTTGCAGATCATTAGTACATATATCAGAGGTGAGCATGTTTCTTTGATTTTGAATTTTTATTCCAAAAGTAATAGTTATTGAACTTAGTCATTAATTATTATGTCATATATCTGCCAATAGCATAAATAGGGTACCCCTTATGTCTGGAGCAGGATGTTGCGTTTAACAGTTTTCTTTAAACTTTCAAAAAAAGGCAACTTCTTGGAAGGTTTAAACATTGCAGATGAAGGAAAAAAGTGTATATTTTAGATATTCAGGATTAACATCTGGGTAAGATATACTGTCCATTTTAAAGAAAACCCGGTTTGCTGTCACATTGACAGCCTAACTCTTGTTTCTTCATAAATAAATGTTTTTGAAAATTGACATATAAAGGACAAGGTATGATAAACAATGGTAATTTGCCCCCTCATTTTGCCAAATTATTAGCTATCGTTTATGCACATTAAATTTATATATTTGTAATCTCAAGGTCTTCCTCTTTCAGCCAGTCAACACATTTCGATTCGATTCATGGCTATATTCCTAAACGGAACACGTTTTCAACACACGATACAACGTTTTCTACCCGAATGCACGTCTTTTCGCATCGTTTTCAGATGAAAAAAGTCAAAAGGGGAGCGTGCACCAAAACGATGTCTTGCTAAAAAATTTATCTATTAATGATAAAAATGTATGCAAAATCTTTACCTGGTGCATGTTCCCCTTCGCAGTTTATTTCTGATTTTGTCCAATATTTAGCGGTTGTCAATTTTGTTTACATATGTTATAAAAAAGTACGGTACAGACCTGAACATGAAAGACGGAAATACGGCGTGTCGACTTTTTCCTGATTGGACATCGTAAGAAAAAAATACAACCAAATCGGCATTGGGTTTATTTGAGTACAATTTAGCAAAGGATATTTATTTTGTATATATGATGGAATTTTAACGAATTGTCTTTATTAGACAACGTGTAGCGAAAAGGGGGAGGTCGAAGCTGATGGATCCAAATTAAAAAATGTATTTAATGAATAAAATATATATAGTTATGAATTATAATACTGTTTGACATTGTGTTACAATGACTTTACCTAAAACTGCATTCTAAATATCATCTACAAAGATAGATTTAAATTGTTCAATATTCTGATATTGAGA
>MJUU01036485.1:13565-28292 GCA_002080025.1 Modiolus philippinarum | reverse complement strand
TAGAAACAAAGTTATGCTGGCCACAGACGCCGACGCCGACGCCGACGTCGACGACTGCGCCATAACATAATACGACCGCAAAATTTTTGCGGTCGTATAAAAAGGTGGTTATATAAAATCTCCCCTTAGATGGGCTGGTATGAGGGAGTTCTCCCTCATAGCAGCTACCAAAGGTTAACAGGTATGAGAATTGTGTCCACAAAATATGATATTGTAATAAAAATGTCCAAATTTAAATGTTCAAAGTCACATTTGACAAATCAGAATGGTAGTGCAATATGATTTAGTACATATAGTTACTAATACCACTATTAAATTTGAACGAAATTCTAGAAGGAGATTTTATGAGTTGCAACCACAAGATCTGACATGATCAGTGTCACAGTCAATACCACTATCTTAATTGCAGTTTATATCACAATTATGAACAATTTCTCAATAAATATTGTGTTTATTTCAATGAGGAACTTTAACTTTGAAAAAAATGTATTGCCATACTTTCAAAAGAAGAATTCAGTGGGCATAAATGATATTTATGTAGTAGGCGTGGCTAACAAAACTTGAAGCCATGTAAACAGAGTTGTAATTATGTTAGGATCTGATAACGACACTTTCTTGTCCATTTTTTTATGATGATATTAACTGACAGAAATGATACTGTAGAATTCAAAATGACACATGTCCATTTTTAACCATTGTGTCCCTCTTTTAACCAATCAGAAAATAGAAATACTGCTGACAATAATATTACCTTCTAATATATCACTACATTTTTACCATGACCTTAGTTTACTCACAGCAATTACAGGAACTCCATCTTGAAGTAAATCCCCCATTTTTTCTGGATGATTGCACACAAAACATGCCCAGTGTTTTTTGGCAGCATTAAATTCAAATACATCAAAGAATCTGATTCTGTTTAATTCTTGTATCAACAAATCTTGGTCCTGTAATAAAAATGAACAAAAGAACTTGCAGTGTTTCAGAATCCTTCACTTCTGCTACCTCCAAAAATATGACAGAAAATTCTACCTTTAGTGGTTAAGATGGTGATTTACAGTGTAAAATGTCCATAGAGTATTGGTGCATGTAACCTTATCCTCCACAGGTAAATGATCAAACAGAAGTGTTGATTTTTTTTCACTTGTGTAAGAAATTCTATGCCTTTTTTGCTTGTTGTTTCATTGTGCTCAACTGGCGAAAAGATGAAACTTTTTTTTTTCTTATACTTATAAAAGATATTCTCCTTTCTATATGATCTCATGCAAGAATATATTATTCTCCTGTAAATGGTTGTCTTCCATGTATGACAGCCTACAGAAGACAGGGTTGCATCATGGGTAAATGTCCAATCCAATGTTGCAATTTGATCGAAGTCACAGTTGTTACCATAATAAGCTCCTTTAGATGATTGGATGTCACAATTGAGAACTCCATCAGAAATAGAAAGTTCAGCTTATCTTTTTATTGTTGTATTTTATGAAAGAAATAGGTTCTAACATTTGACCAAAATTAAAGATAAGGATATCATCCACTTTTGTGAGAATTCTACCACTTTTACCCTTGTTTCACTTGGGAAGAGACTGAATTTCCCACACTTGTGGAAAATATACCTTATCTTAGTCTCATATAAGAACCTTTTTATGAAAAGTGGCAAAAAATAGGTACTGGTACATCTTCAAACCAGAGGCTCCCAAAGGCCTGTATGGCTCACCTGGCTTTCAGTTGCCACAATCAAGCTCACATTGTAAGTTATACAGTTGAACTTCAGTCCCTCAAACTTTGGTAGTTTGAACACCACCAATATCTTGAACTGTATTTAAAGTCTGATCATGTTTTACTATATTTCCTTGTTGGGCTTTTTTGTCTTGCTAAGGACTTTTGACATGAGTTCTGAAGTTGAGACATCTTTTTGGCAGTCAACGACAATTTTTAACACCATATTTTTAAATTATGACATTAATATTTACTTGGAATCTATATCTTTTTGGTGGCAATTTTGAAAGTGGTGGTCAGAGAACAATTCCTAACATTTGTTTTGAAGTTACGACATCAATACCTATTTGGAAATCAAATTTCATTGAAATCATACCATGTTGAATTTTCCCACCTTTCTTGGCGGCCATTTTGAAAATGGTAGTCAATGAACAATTTTCAAATCCAGTTTTGAAGTCGCGACATCAATATCTATTTGGAAACCAAATTTCATTGAAATAGGATAATGTTGAATTTTCACGCCTTTTTTGGCAGCCATTTGAAAAATGGCAGCCAACAAACAATTTTCAACACTGGTTTTGAAGTAGCGACATCAATAATCATTTGGAAATCAAATTTCACTGAAATTGGACAATGCTGAATTTCCCCCGCCTTTTGGTCAACGAACAATTTTTAACATAGGTTTTGAATTTGCAACATTAATACCTATTTGGAGACCAAATTTCATTGAAATTGGACAATATTGAATTTTCCCGCCTTTTTTGGCTGCCATTTTGAAAATGGCACTGACATCCAATTATCAACACAGGTTTTGAAGTTGAAACATCTATGTCTATTTGGAAACCAAATTTTATTAAAATCGGACAATGTTGAATTTTCCCACCCTTTTTGGTGGCCATTTTGAAAAAAACAGTCAAAGAATATTTTTCAACACCAGTTTTGATGTCCCAACAGCATGGCAAACATTTTATCAATTTACACTTAACCTTATATAGTTTTGGAAATAAAAGAAAAAAAATATGAAAATTTTGAAAATTCCATGAAAAAAGGGCAATAACTCCTACAAGGCTTTTTGGATTTTCTTCAAAATTTAAGGGTGGGTAGATCTTGATATGCTGAACCTTTTCGCATTTTTACGGAAAATTGGCTATAACTCTGAGATGGGTTTCAGATTTTCTTCAAAATTGCATGGTAGGTAGATCTCATCATGCTTATCATTTTAACCTTGTCAGATTTTTTATATCTGTAATGGTTTTCTAGTTATTGGCCAAAAACTGCAATTTTCCCTCTATGTTCTATTTTTAGCAATGGCGGCAATGTTGTTCGACCAGCCGACTAATCAAACACAATTTTGAAAGTGCATACCCTGGTGATGATTCTGCCCAAGTTTTGTTACAACTGGCCCAGCAGTTTCAGAGGAGAAGATTTCTGAAATTGTTGACAGATGACGGACAGACAGACAGTGGACAGACGGATAGACGCATAGTGATGGCAAAAGCTCACATGGCCTTTTAGGCCAGGTGAGCCAATTAAAAGAAGAAGAAGTAAAATACATTTGTAGAATGGATGATAATGTTACACGGCAATCTCAGTAATTAATGGAAAATGTCATCAATAACTATGGTAAACAGTTGTCATGGAATTACTTAGGCAATTTTATTTGATTAGATAAAATGTAAAATGAAGCATATTACTTTTGTGGGTATTATTAAAGATGCAGATGATCATAAGAGTTTGATCAAATGAAGACATATTAAGTTACCTTAGCAGACGGGAATGAAGAAGTTACTATTGTGAGAAATATATTTTGTCCTTTCTCTGAGATTGCTTCTAAACAAGTCTTTAATGAACTGATACTTGGATCATTTTGACTCAGTGCTGATGTAGATTGTGCCTGAAACAAAATATACAATGTCATTTAGCATAAAATACATGTGCAATGTCAGTAAATGAAATATATAATGTCCCTAAACATAATATAAAATGTCAGTAAACATAATATACAATGTCAGTAAACATAATATACAATGTCAGTAAACATAATATACAATGTCAATGAACAAGATAACTAATGTCAGTAAACATAATATACAATGTCAATGAACAAGATAACTAATGTCAGTAAACAAAATATACAATGTCAGTTCAAACATACAATGTCAGTATTCAAAATATACATTGTACAATGTCATATTTAGTAAACAACATATACAACATCAGTAAACAAAATATACAATGTGCATCTACAAAATACACAATATCACTAAACAAAATAAACAATGTTTGTTAAACAAAATAAAACAAGAACTTGCTTTGAAATTTCAAAGTTATAACATAACTTACTCCAAAGAATGTATGCCTTACTATTACATAACTTCATTTTCTATATTTGTAGGTGTACAAGAACTGAAAAAATTTAATTATACCTGTATTGCTAGGAACATCAAGTGAATCCAAATTTTAGGTACTTTGGTATCCAATGTAAAATAGCTGTTTCCGTAGATACACTTTTCTTTCTGATCACCACATAGGAAAAACAAACGGATGTACTGTCTGTGTCTTCCATCTATTGAAAAAAAAAACAAACTGCAAAGTAGCTTATTTCTGCAAGGATTAAAGTACAATAAATTTAAGTCACAACATGTTCACAATTCTTTTACTTTGTGTTGAATGACCATTAAAATTTAGCTTTAAAATCTAAGAATATTTCTGTGAGAAAATATTTTCACAGATTTATTCTTTTTGTTAAAATATTGAAAATAAACTCTTGGCAAAAATTAGCCTTTTCACAAGTATGTTTAATCAAATCAAACAGACCATTGGTGTGTGAAATTAACATTTCATATGTCTATTTAAAGTTGCTATTGATTCCAAAATTGTTCATGTCATCAAATTTGTGACATCCATAAATCAAAATTAGCATAAGAAAATACATGCATAAGGACAAATCTTCAATTGGCTTATTACTAATTGACAAATTGGACTTGTGTGGGTAGACTTGTCTTAACAACACTTTAAGTAGGGTGAAATTAAATAAATCTAATCAGGAGGGCAAGACCATTTCGGGGATGTCAGGATTGGCCATTTGTAACTTCGGGAAATTGGGATGGCCCTTTTTAAGACTGGGAATTCAGGATGAAAATGTTATCTGGCCATGTGAAAGAGGTGTTTCTGGACCAAAGAAATATGGATTTTATTGTGACATTTGACTATATGGGCAAAAATTGGTTTCTTAAAATACAACCTTCTGGCATTAGGAATTTTGGCAAAATATGTCTTGGATTTCAAGATTTGCTCCTCTAAATGACTGGAAACCAGGGTGAGACCCATCACCTAACCTCGTATATTTACATGCCAAATACCAAAACCCATTGTCGAAAGAAGAAAATGTTCCAGCCCAAACAAGACTTTCGATAGATAAACTTGTTATAACTGGGTACTTACTTATTATACCACACTTTGCTGGAATAGGAATTCTGGCTGAAAACTGGCAGATAAAATTTCTGATTGACGACATGTGTTTCTCACAGAAATGTTGAATTCCATCTCTGATTGGCTCGGCCTACAAAATATATCATCTCTGAAATTAGCCTATAAAATGTATCAATATTTTACCTACCAAACATGAATTGAAAATCACTTTTCTAACTAATGTTGCTACAATGATCAAGACATATATATGTATAACATTGTTGAAATGTTCAAAGTCTCATAACTTGCACAAAGCTAAATGAAGTTGTACTAGGATGAAGAACAACTATTTAAAGCATTGTTCCATTGCTTGGTTTTACAATGTATTTGTCTTATGTGCATTCACTTCATATCTTTTCATTGTTTGTCATTGTTTGTCTATGAAATGGCAGCACAATTGGATCTAGTACATATTGTGATTAACAATCCTAAAATAACTGAACAAAATTGGAATATGGTTTCTGAGGAGTTATGCCCTCAAGAATTTGTGACAGACAGACCAACAGAAAGATACAGATTATTAGTCATTGTGCCTTGAGGGACAAAAATAAGGCTTCTAATACTAACTACCCTTGACATTGACCAATCTTTTGTGTCCCACCATGGCAATGATAATGAGATATCTAAAGTGAACTTCTTATCACACCTATACATTTAGACACATGTGTCTCAAATGGTTAAAATTAGGTACTGATTTGGCGTACATAATCAGTAAAATGGAATGCTTATTGTTCCATCTATTGACTAGATTATATATTAATTTATACTGCGGCTTCTCTATTGGCGCAAATGAACTGCATTGAGATGCAAGTAAATGTCAAGGGCAGTTTAGCGGCGAACACTCCTTGACCCATCTTCTTAATTGTGGTCTTTGAGATTGGGTTTTGTTTGGTTGCTTATTATACTATAGGGAAATGGGATAGAGAGAGGGGAGGTTTGGGTACCCATAAACCGGTTTTTAACCTACTGCTAGCTCTTGCTAGTGCCGGTACCAAGTCTGGCTATCCTGAGTTCCTATCGTTGTCTAAGTTTGTCTTTTGTCTTTTTATCGTTTTTCTTGTGCAGTTCCTTAGTAGATTGTGGTATGTGATTGTAATTTTAAGCCATTGTAGATGTTTCCTGTTATTTTTCTTCATATCAACATGTAAGTACACAATCACTGACTCTGTAATGCTTCACACTGATCTATCAAAATAACTATGTACATCAAAATTGTCTTTCCACAGAAAGAACTCCATAACGTCAAAAACATAAAAACACATTCATGCAAAATTGAAGCCCTTCACTTCATCCTTTTCACCAACAAATATGAATTAAAATCATGATTGTTCTAGTTGAAGAATAAACACAATAATAGTAAACTTACTGGACTTAAACACAATACTAGAGGCTCAGAGACTGCGCCTGTATCGCTCACCTGACAAAACTCTTCTATGCCATGCATGACCAAAAATTATCATGTTTTTTACCAATAGGGTAGGGTGTTTAGATATGTTCTCAATTAGCACCCGTGTGTTTTGTCTGATCCTATTGAAATGAGTAATTTTTGCAAATTAAAGGACCTTTTATACATTTAGTATAATTTGCTTTAATTGTTTTGAGAGAAGATGATGAAAAGGATGGTTTTCTCATACTGGGCTCCAATGTTAAACTATGTTCTGCACTTGAGGCAATGTTTTTTGTTGGATTGAAATGAAATGTTCAATTTTTGTAAATTACCTTCAGTCATCATTCCTTTAAAAGTTAGGTTGAATTTGTCTCAGTGGTTTCAGAGTAGATGAAAATGTGATTTTTCCATAGGGTCCAATGATAAACTATGTTCAGTGCTGGCAGCAATGTTTTCCAACGGATTGTAACGAAATGAGCAATCTTTGTCAAGGACCTTCTATTCATCCTTCTTGTAAAGTCTGGTTGAATTTGCTTCTGCAGTTTCAAAGGAAAAGATGAAAATGTAATTTTTTCCATAGAGTCCAATGTTAAACCAAAGTTCCACACTGGTGGCCATGTTTTTTATTGGATCAGAACGAAATGAGCATTCGTTGTAAAGGACTTTCCATTCATCATTCCTGTAAAGTTTGGTTGAATTTACTTCAGTTATTTCAGAGAAGAAGATGAAAATGTGATTTTCCCATAGAGTCCAATGTTAAACAATGTTCCTTGCTGGTCGCCATGTTTTTCGTCGGATCAGAATGAAATTAGCAATCTTTGTAAAGCACCTTTAGGTTATCATTCCTGTAAAGTTTGGTTCAATATGCTTCAGCCGTTTCAGAGCAGAAGATGAAAATATGATTTTTCCCAAAGGGTCCAATGTTAAACCTAAGTTCTGCGCTGGTGGTCATGTTTTTTATTGATTGAAACAAAATGAGCAACCTTTGTAAAGGACCTTCCATACATCATTCCTGTAAAGTTTGGTTGAATTTGCTTCAGTGGTTTCAGAGGAGTAGATGAAAATGTGACTTTCCCATAGGGTCCTATGTTAAACCATGTTCCGTGCTGGCGGCCATGTTTTTCATCGGATCGGAATGAAATGAGCCATCTTTGTTAAGGACCTTAAGTAAATCACACCTCAGTCCTGTAAAGTTTGGTTCATTTGGCTTCAGCCGTTTCAGAGTAGAAGATGAAAATATGATTTTTCCCATAGGGTCCAATGTTAAACTTAAGTTCCGCGCTGTTGGCCATGTTTTTTATCGGATTGGAAGGAAATGAGCAATCTTTGTAAAGGACCTTCCATATATCATTCCTGTAAAGTTTGATTGAATTTGCTTCTGTTATTTCAGAGGAGTAGATGAAAATATGATTTTCCCATAGGGTCCTATGTTAAACCATGTTCCGTGCTGGCCACCATGTTTTTTCATCGGTTCGGAACGAAATAAGCAATCTTTGTTAAGGACCTTTAGTACATCATTCCTGTAAAGTTTGGTTCAATTTGCTTCAGCCTTTTCAGAGCAGAAGATGAAAAAGTGATTTTTCCCATAGGGTCCAATGTTAAACCTAAGTTCCGCGCTGGCGGCCATGTTTTTTATCGGATCGGAACGAAATGAGCAATCTTTGTAAAGAACCTTCCATACATCATTCATGTAAAGTTTGGTTGAATTTGCTTCAGTGGTTTCAGAGGAGAAGATGAATATGTGAAAAGTTTAACAGATGGACGGACGGACAGATGACGGACGGACAACGGAGGCCAAGTGATGGCAATAGCTCACATTGACCTTTCGAGTCAGGTGAGCTAATAAGGATTTAGCATGAAAAGCTGAATATGCTTGCCAACTTAAAGGCATATCCTGCTATTGTTTCTGCGCATTTTGTTTTTGAGCTTTACTGACGTCATTCCCACCATTTTCGGTCTTTACATGTTTTTTGCAAATATCTTTTTCCCCAATTCGGTGACCCTATTTTATTTGCTTAATACGTGGAGGAGGTTACACCCTATCTTCTGTGAAAATATTATCAAATTATCATATTTCAATTTTTTGCGATCAGCGATTTTGTCGTATTGAGAGTACCTGACAAAAATGGCGGGAACTTAAAAATTGTGCCGTTTATACCAAAACTTGCATATTTTTTATTCTGTTGTAACATATTGTTTTTCTATACACCATGAAGATTAAAAATAATTTTAGTTCAATTGAAATCTACAATATAGGCAAAAATATAGGCAATATAGTATCTAATATATACCTTCAAAACAGGAAATCAAGATGACGTCATAGCTCTAAAACTAGGTCAGTGACCCCCCATTATTTAAAACTTAATTTAAAGCTTTCATCATTAATAATGTACAAAAGGGATATCAAGAGGATATCATATTGGAGTTTGAATAGTAGGATACGTCTTTAAGGCCATACAATGTTAATTCATTGGATCTCAAGCCATTTTTCATAGAAACTGACAAGGGAGTGAGGTGACTTTTTTATCATTTTACCTACCAAAAAATTAAAAAGGCAACTTTTTACATTGTAAAAGTGAGGGAGGTGATTTTTCATTTTCATTTTAATGAATTGGCTATGAAAATAGTCAATGAGGGTTTCTTTTAAGCCTCCGACTAGATGAGGGAGGGCCTGAGAACCCATTAATTAACTTTGCATGGCCTAACATTTTCCTTCTTTTCTAAGGGTGAAGGTAAGCATTCTTGAAATTACTTGTTTTAACTTTGGACTGACTGGTAACATATTTATACATACCGGTAATGGGGGACCAGTCTGTGTACTTCCTACAGTTAGAATACTACCCAGTGACAGTCTGTCAGATAATATCGTGGATGATGGGCTGACAGGACGTTCTTGTTGATATCTGGTTGTGGAATTGTTATTTCTGTAGTAACAAAGTTTTAAAATAATAAGTAATCAATAAACAAATGTATTTATGACTAACAGGTCTACTTCGTGAATTTTGGAAAAACAAACTACTGTAGTGTAAACCAATAAATCTTTATATGCCACACAAAAAAATAAAATGCACATATTTCTGTTATAATATAATGGAAATTGGTCAAAGACTCAAATGGCCGGGTTTCATTTTGGTGTTATTTTTTTATAGGTTCCTTATTTAATGGACCTTTAACATAAATGGGTCTGTGTGGGCTCTATAGAATATGCTTTTGAATTTCAAGGACCTGGATAGAAAAGTGTATGAGGACTAAATTTCACCTTTCTGGTACCCTCTTTTGAAAATATCAATAACAAAACCTAACTTCAAAAGTCCAGAAAAATAGGAAAAATTTCTGAAACAAAGCAAAAATGTTAAGTGCACATCTTTACCATTTCAAAGATCTAACAAGAGAAGGGGCAGTCGGAAACGACAGCTAATCCCATCGCCCATTTATTGAATGTTTGTCTAGTATTATAGCACTCAAGGAAGTTGTACCATTCAAGATCTGGCTTGTTACTTAAATCTAAGCCAGTCATGCAAGAAATGTAGTGATCTTATTTCATTCAGGAGCCTCATACCTAAAGCATATGCATCTACTGATGAAATATTAATCTTCTGCAAGTTGTAGTATCTAAAATCTAGACTATAACACAAAATTTATCCTTAGTCACTCATGCAAGAAATGTAGGTCAAACTGACCTAATTTTTATCTGGAGCTTTGTAACTTAACAAGATGCATCTACATACAAAATGTTATTCTTCTACAAGATGTAGTTTCCCAGATCTGGACTCTTACAAAAACTTTAACCTAAGTCACTCATGCATGAAATATAGGTCAAAAGTGACCTAATTTTTACCTGGAGCTTCGTTACTTTCCAAGACACATCTACATACAAAATATTCTTCTTCTACGAGTTGAAGCATCCCAGATCTGGACTCTTGCAAAAACTTTAACCTAAGTCACTCATGCATGAAATGTAGTCAAATTGACCTACTTTTTATCTGGAGCTTCGTAACTTTACAAGACGAATCTACATACAAAATATTATTCCCCTACAAGTTGGACTCTTACAAAAGCTTTCATGCATGAAATGTAGGTCAAAGTGACCTAATTTTTATCTAGAGCTTCGTAACTTTACAAGACGCATCTACATACAAAATATTATATCTCTACAAGTTGTAGTATCCCAGATCTGGACTCTTACAAAAACTGTAACCTGAGTCACTCATGCATGAAATGTAGGTCAAATCCACCTATTCTATATATCAACCTCAAGTACTCTTCAAGATGCATCCATGGACAAAACATTGTCCATCTACGACTTGTAATTCAAAAGATATATGGTCTTAAGTTTGAACGGATGGACGAACAGACAAACGGGTCAAACGCTATATCCCCTCCCCAACTTAATTGGGCGAGGGGATAAAAAACCATAGAAAGGGTTAATTTCACAAAATGAAAATATGTACTGTTGAAAATGTCAAAACATCTGATCAATCCTAAATCTGGAAAAATAGGGAAAAAAATTGAAATAATTCCATAAAGTCAGGTGCACATCTTCAATATATATATATAAACATTCTGTGATGTTTCAAAGATCTGGATTGAAAGCTGTAGGAGGAGTTGATTTCACAAAGTAGGCACCCTGTGTTGAAAACGTCAATAAAAGATGACTAAGTTCCAAAGTCCGGAAAAAAAATTAAAAAAATTCTGAAATAATTCCTTAAAGTCAGGTGCACATCTTCAATATATATAGAAACATTCTGTGAAGTTTCAAAGATCTGGGTTGAAACTGTAGGAGGAGTTGATTTCACAAAATAGGTACCCTCTGTTTGAAACGTCGGCCAAAAATGACTAAGTTCCAAAGTCCAGAAAAAAAAAGAAAAAATTTCTGAAATCATTCCATAAAAGTCAAGTGCACATCTTCAGTATATATAGAAACATTCTGTGAAGTTTCAAAGATCTGGGTTGAAATCTGTAGGAGGAGTAGATTTCACAAAATAGGTACCCTCTGTTGAAAATGTCAATAAAAAATGACGAAGTTCCAAAGTCCGGAAAAAAGGAAAAAATTTCTGAAATAACTCCATAAAGTCAGGTGCAAATCTCAATATATATATAAACATTCTGTGAAGTTTCAAAGATCTTGGTTGAAAACTGTAGGAGGAGTTGATTTCACATAATAAGTACTCATTTTCCCCCCCCCCCCAACATTCACCATACTATTACCTGGATTTGCATTCTATGCAACCCGGCCAATAAGTTGTTCTTAAAATAATTTGTTTCTTCAAGTCAATATATTTTATAGTTTTTAGTGAAATCTACAAGCATTTGGGTACGCAATAACAAGTTTTACGTGGTTTGATGGTAAAGCCAATGCTTTTCATTCAAAAATAGCAGTTTTTTTTTTAAATTATGGATTTCCTTTGTTTGGGTTCTAGTGCTGCTGATGAGGAATTAATTTCCGAAATGGCCATACAGCTCATTAAAATAATTGCAGTTGAAGTTATCATATGTGTTACTCCATATCCTTTCGTAAAATATGTTAGTGTAGACCTGTTTTGGAAGTTACTTTCTGCTAATTATGCACATGAATACCCAGAAATACAAATCAAATCATCTAATCTAAGCACGATCCCTAGGCCATAGAATTGAGGTTAAAGTCAAGGCCATATGACAGTCAGTTATGAACTACTCATGAACAACCTACCCTCCATATATCATCAAACAGCTATGTATATGTTATAGGGCTCTTGACAGCTATGTATCGTAAAATATCAGCCCATGAGCCAGAATATGAAGCACAGCTTCATATTCTGGCAAGTGGGATTTTACAATATATCAGCTGTCAAAAGCCGGATAACTTGTTTATCATTCTTTATTTTGTATTTTAGATTTGTATTATTGAACTGAGGTTCAAAATTCTCCCAAAGTTGCACGGAAAATTCGACATACATATCATTCTCACCTTTTCAGCAATTTTCAGCTTCAAAAACATGTTTTGTAGTTTTTATCATTTTATCAGCAAAGGTTTTATAACTGGGTGGCTATTTTCACCTAAATACTTGAAATAATGTCGATTTTGAATGTTGCAGCAACCTTTTGTTGTTACCATATTCTATCGTTCCTAGGAGCTTCAAAGTTCTGCAGGATGTATCAACGACCCAGTTTCTACAATTTTTCTGACATCTAGTTTATCTATTTGTGTAATTATAATTCTGTTTTGAATACATAATCGTAAAGAGCAAAAAATCTAGATGTTTATTTTTTTTGTGTTTGATTTCGTGTGAAAACTTGAATAAAAGTTATTGCCTTTGAAACTTTGGGAGAATCGCTTGATATATCCAGGTCAACCTCCGATATATCCGGGTCAACCAGATATGTCTTTTGCAGAAAGGCTCTGCAAGCTGATATAACCATGGGGAAGGATGATAATAACAGTTATTGAGACCCTATCTTAACAGAGTCACTGGACCAAAGAAATTAAATTCAAGGTCAATGCCTTAAGACAGACAGTCTATAAATATAATCAACCTTCCACTTACAGTTATTTCAAAACTGATTTAACATGCTTTCTTGACATTCATATCAGGTCTAATTCAAATGTCATATGGCAGATAGTCAAGTATTCCTCAAAATAAAACTCTTATTCTTTAATATCATTGACATTCAACATTCAGTTACTGAAAACCTGCACATTCTAAGAAACAATTTTTGGTTACTATCTTGCTAGACCATAAATTCGGGATGAATGTAACATGACAGTCAGACAGCACTTGCTGTATACTAAAAGTACACCAAATATGTTGTCTCTACATCAAACGGTTCTTGTTCAGTAAACACTGCTGCCACTACACCTTCTTTGGCTATGTCTTGCTGTTTGTCACCTTAATAGCAGGGGAGTCAAGATGTACACAACAATAAATATAAACATTTCACAGAAAAACATTTAGACACGTTTTGCCAAATAGTGTTTAATACTAAAATAAATACCTGAGTGATTTATGAATGGATTATAATAAATACCTGAGTGAGTAAGGGATCCTTTGTTGTCTTGAGATTGTAATAAATACCAGAGTGATTTAGGAATATGACTATAATAAATACCTGAGTGATTTAGGAATGTGACTATAATAAATACCTGAGTGATTTAGGAATGTGACTATAATAAATACCTGAGTGATTTAGGAATGCTTTGTTGACTTGAGATTGTACTTTGAGATAATGCTGTATTACGGACTGACACGGCACCACTTGGGTATGCTGAAATGTGAGGATTTCCGACTGTGATTACAGTCACCTGACCCTCTGTCTGACTGGATACTGATCTGGTTCCTTTTGATTCAGATGGTGATGAGCTATGGTAATATCAATAAAAGATTATGATAGGTTTTGTAACTATCTAACTGGAATGTTATGACCTCAGAACAGTGAACAAGGGCCAATTTGCACCAAGGTTTACCCCAAAATGATATAATCTTCAAAAAATAACTTTTCGTAAGGATGCCAATGAAAATACTCTGTCAAAATCAGACAACAAGAGGCTCTCAAGAGCCTGTATCGCTCACCTGGGCCACCGCTGACATATGCAGTAAAAATAATCCCAATGTTTTAAGGGCATTATTTTCAAATTTGTTAATAGACATTGATGTTATATTATCTTAAGTTAAACTATATTTCAGACTGGCAGCTATTTTGGATGGGGTTGCAGTTCTGCTGTCACCTTTCGTGAAGGGTACCATTGAGTCTAATTTTGGTTCCAATTAACTAAATATTTTCAGAGGAGAACATCTTTAAATGCTTTCCGATAGGCTTCCGTTAGGTCTCAAGGTCAAACTATGTTCCCCACTGGGGCCAATGCTGACAAGCCAGGCAAATTTTTCAAACAGGAACAACTATGGTCTGTTGTGACCAAGTATGTTTTCATTATTGGCCAAGTAATTGCAGGAGAAGATATTCTAATGTTTTCCCAAAGGGTCAAATGTTAAATCTGTTTCCCGCTGGCAGCCATCTTGCATAAAGCAAAGACCTGAAAAACAACTCTTTTGCTGGGCGGCAACCTAAAGACTGTTGTGGCCAAGTTTGGTTCCAATTGGCTGAAAAGTTTCAGAGAAGATCTTTGAATGTGTTTTCCAAAAGGGTGCAATGTTAAAACTATGTTCCCTGCTGGCGGA
>MJUU01036485.1:0-10597 GCA_002080025.1 Modiolus philippinarum | reverse complement strand
GCCATCTTGGATATAGCGCGGATCTGAAAAACAACTTTTTTGCAGGGGACCATCTAAGGACTATTGTGGCCAAGTTTGGTTTCAATTGGCTCAGTAGTTTCAGAGGAGAAGATCTTCGAAAGTGTTTTCCAATAGGGTCCAATGTTAAAACTATGATCCCCGCTGGCGGCCATCTTGGATAAAGCGCAGATCTGAAAAACAACTTTTTTGTAAGGGGCCATCTAAGGACTACTGTGGCCAAGTTTGGCTTTAATTGGCTCAGTAGTTTCTGAGGAGAAGATCTTTGAAAGTATTTTCCCCATAGGGTCCAATGTTAAAACTATGATCCCCGCTGGCGGCCATCTTGGATATAGCGCGGATCTGAAAAACAATTTTTTTGCAGGGGACCATTTAAGGACCATTGTGGCCAAGTTTGGTTTCAATTGGCCCAGTAGTTTCAGAGAAGAAGATCTTTGAATGAAAAGTTTACGCCGGATGGACGACAGACGGACAACGGACGAAGAGTTATGGCAAAAGCTCACCCTGGCTCTAGCCAGGTGAGCTAAAAATGAAATTCACCCTTTTCTGTGCCTCTTTGACATTTTACACAAAAATCATAAGCATAAGAGAAATTGTGTTACAAAACTTTGAAAACAACTTTTCAAGGGGAATGCAATGAAAAGAGTGTTTCTCTCCCCCAGCTTGACTTCACAATATCCACGCCTTGAATTATTTCTTAGAAAAATTATCCAAGTCCAAAAAAATCATTGCAGAAGGAATCAACGAAAGTCACAGTCAAATTACCTCCCCTTCCTGGTTTTGGACAAAAATTATATTCCTTCATTAACATCTCCATATTTTGTCCTTCCTTTGTGTAAAGTTTCATCAATTAGTGGTTTAAGAGGAGTTGCACTTGTGAGGTAACCCATACTTAGGGAATCAACGAAAAGTCAAGTCGAATAACCTTCCCTTCCTGTTTTCGGACAATAATTATTTTCCTTTATGCACATCTCCATATAGTGTCCTTCCTTTGTGTAAAGTTTCATCAAATTCCTTTTAGTTGTTTAAGAGGAGTTGCGCTTACGAGGTAACCCATAAATAGGGAATCAAAGAAAAGTCAAAGTCAAATTATCTCCCCTTCCTGGTTTCTGACAATAATTATTTTCCTTCATGCACATCTCCATATAGTGTCCTTCCTTTGTGTAAAGTTTCATCAAAATCCTTCAAGTGGTTTAAGAGGAGTTGTGCTTACAAGAAGTGCGGAAAGACAGACATACAGACAGACAGACAGGGTGATTCCTATATACCACCCAAAACTTAGTTTGCAGGGGGTATAAAAACTTGTAAATCAATTTCCATACACAATTCTAGATTATCTTGACCCAATTCAATTCAGTTCAAAAGTCTCAAAAGAGATATTAAATAACACCAAAGTAGAGAACCAGATAGTACCTCCATTTTGTTGTGGAATTTACACTGCTAAAGTTTTAGTTTTGTTGTGTTTTTTGTTGATTTAATTTTGTCATGTTGTCTCATATGTAACATCTAAATTTTTTAATTCTTTTTTTCTAAATTTTCCTATTTTCTGCCCTTTAACTTCATTATTTGTTTGCCTATGGGTCAATATTACGATAAACTGTTTTCAAAATTTTCAATCCTAAATGCAAGGAGAAAAATACTTAAAACTGTTACTTAGGCAAATTTTCAACTACAGTATGGTGCCACAAGTTTACGAACAATCAATTGCCATTCCCTTTATATTCAAAGAAATAACAAAATACTGTAATGTCTTTTAAGTTTCTGCATATATTGTCCATTACGACAATTTATGTCTCTACAGTGCAGACCAATTCAAAACATTTGGAAGACAATCCACCAAAAAAATCATACTCAGTGTTCTCTTGTATTCAATAAGGCCTTTGATTTTGCCATGTAACACCAAATATTCACAATAAAATTGTAATTTTTACCATTCCTATCAAAACATGGTCTTTGAGAATAATGAAGTTTTTCTAACATGGCATTTTTATTAAATTACAACTGCACTATTTTGTTCTGTGACGCCATAATACTGGGAAAATTCAGAAAGAAGGAACAGTTTTTGAACATGCGTGAAATACCAAATTTCTAGCAACTAACTGATAGTGCAGCAGTGAAACCATTCAAGAAGGTAGATTTCACTGTATGAAACAAAACTATTACATAATGATCACTTCATTTTCTACCTTCTCAAATAACAAAGGATACTTAAGTTAGACATAAGAAATGACAAAGAATTTTTGAAAAAGTATACAAAATGAAATTACATGTATATCAAAACCAGTAGATGAAAATTCATAGCATTCTGCTTTTAAACCATGAAAATAATACAAATAATCTTAAAGTAATAACCGTAGATAGAAAATCTGAGCTCTGTTCATAAACTCATGGCACTAGATTATATATTGCTAGTGCTGAAATTTTGTGTCTTTCTGGTTCAATTTTGAACGGGTGCCACATGTGGAGAAAATCTGTTTTACCCTTCCGGAACACCTGATGATACAAGCAAGTGCTTTAGTTTTGTGGAGCTCTTGTGTATTTTTTAAATTATTTTGTCTATATAAGGTTGTCTTTATTTGTGTTTAATATGATTTGCCATGTTTTTCTATTTGTGACTTTCTCACTTTTTGCTTTGGCATTTATTTGCCGATGTATTGTGTTTGTTGTATTTCTGTTTCATATTGTCTCCTTTTGTGTTAAATCTAAAAGTGCTGTGTGTAAGGATTTCAATTCTAGAATTTTCCCCCTTTGTCTGCCTTTTTTCATCAGTATTTGTATGACAATGTATTGATAACTTTAGAAGTTCACAGTGATCTATCACAATATATAACAACAAAAGGCTCTCAAGAATCTGTATTGCTAACATGGGCCATGGCTGACATTCACAGTCAAAATAGTACCAATGTTTAAGGGTCTCATTTTTCAAGTTTGTTGCATTGATGTTACATGTATATGATCAAAAGTAAAATTAATTTTCCTATTAGTGAATGCACTCACATGAGCAAAATTGGTAGCTCTCCAGGTAGATACAATAGGCTTCTCAATACAAGATTGACCTTCAAGGTAGAAAAGTCCTTGATATGGGCTAGTTTACCTGATGTCAATTTCAAGTTCACCCATTTTGTTTATATTGGAATAGTCAATCAAGGATAAACATGGACATTTTCATATTATAAGATTAGAAATAAAACAGCTGTACTGTTTAAAAGTTTGTCTAACAGTTGTTCAAATACCTAATAATTACATTTTATGCATATTCATTTAAGTTCTGCCAATTTGACAGGTGTACATCGAGCACGTGGCATATCAATGTGAAGTTGCAATTCCAATGAAACACATATGACCACATGACCATGTGGCGGATGAATGTGTGAAAATAGAATCCCATTAAAATGATTGTTCATGATGTACTTTCTTTAAATAAGTTTGTTTCTGGTATTTCAGTTTAAAATGTAATTATAAGAACTGAATGCATTATTTTGAAGTGTCATAGAGATTATGTTATAGTTCAGATGCACTTTATTTCTTTGGAAGATATCAACATCAGACAAATTGGCACACACCTAACTATATGCGTGAATGGGCATTTGTGACTTTTCTACCTTGTGAGTCAAACTGCTATTGAAAAACCCATTGTATTACTTGGAGAGCTACCACAAATCCTATTGAAACTGCATTCACTAATAGGAAAATTGCTGTAATCCATGTTCCCTACTGGCAGCTATTGTTGATGGGGTGCAGAACTACTGTTACCTTTTTTGAAGGGGACCAACTAAGGACCATTGTTCCTATGTTTGATTCTATTCGGCTTTGCAGCTTCTGAGAAGATGCTTCAATATATTTTCCAATAAGGTCCAATGTGTCAGTAAGTTCCCAGCTAGAAGCCATATTGGATAAGATGCTGACTTGCTGTACATATCTTTTAAAGGTACAATCCAACGACAATTGTGACCAAGTTAAATTCTAGTTTGCTTTGTGGCTTTAGAGGTGAAGATCTTTGAAAGTTTTCCTATAGTATCAAATGTTAAACTATGTTCCCTGCTGGCTGCCATCTTGGATCTGAAGCACACTTGTCTGACACATTCACATGGAAAAAACTAAGGACCATTGTGACCATGCATGGTTCCAATTGGCCAAGTTCTTTCATATGAGAAGATCGTTGAATATGATTTCCTTTAGGCTCCATACAACTCTGACAGTACTACACAGGACAATGAAGATGGAACATGAAATGCGATAATAATCAAAATGTGTAAGCTCTGCTTACAACAGGTAACACAATAATCATGTTACAAATATGAATCTCAGCTAGTATTCCTTTATAATTGATGGGAAAGATCCATGAAAAGGACTTCATACCAATATTTAACTGCTGTTCATTATAAAAAATAATCTAAAGAACTTAAATCTTTCACCTTTTATTATTAAAATAAAACAATTAAAAATGTACTGTAAAAAATGTTATAAACTACAAAAATACAAAAATATAGAAAAAATTGAAAAGTTTTTAAATGATTGTCATGTGTTAGTGGAGACATTTCTGTATAAACAAAAAAGGTTGATTTGAACATCATCTAACAATTATAGGACCTGAAAATATAAAAAAGAAAAAATTTTAAACTTGATATTTTGAAATTACCAAACAAAATGGATTACAAAATCAATTAGTGTAAAATTTTCAAGTACTATCAAGCAGTTAAATAGTAGTAATTAACCTATTTCATCCCTGGGCATAATTTCATCAATAGGGCATTTTCATTTCAAATTTATGCCATTATATGTGAATGAATTGATGCATGATAAAGCTGATGATGCCATAATACAAAATTAAGTATGACGATTTGAGAGATGGCATGGGTGGAAAATGGAGAAGGTGGAGGGTAAACGCTAAGACCCTGCAGAGAAAGGCATTTTTGGATGATTTTTACCACTAAAAAGTCATCATGGGGTCCCGCTGTATAAAGGTCATATGCCCTGATTTCTAATCAATAGGTAGTACTATCATCATGTGACTTGTGTTAGAATTTTGACTCCGACTGATTGGGGATTACACTGGCTAGAGATGTTTATGGAAAGCCTTTGAGGTCAAAATGTTAAATTTGTGATTTTTCAACTTTGCAGGGCCCACTAGTAATTCCGTCAGCTTGCATCTTTTTCTCTTGTATTATTTTTCTGAATCCTTTTATGTGTAATGCATGTAATATCAAGCTAATTTTTTAAGTTCTAATTTTCTATCCTTTTAGTTGTTTTCACAACTAATTAAAACAAAGCAATTATATATCAATTTACTATATCTAAATCTATATAGTATTTACAGACTAATTTACATGTACATGAGGAGTTTATTTCGTTACTTTCACTAGTATGATAAATCTGTAAAAATAAATCCTAGTGGAAAATTCAAAAATCTAACAGGTAATCTTTTAAGGCAGACAATATGCAAAAAGTTCTTAGTCTAATTTTGCAAGATTTAAACAACGCAAGACATCACCCTTTAACATACAGTATACATCACTGAGTACCCATTCTTGCAAGGTATCCAATCTCGCCATTCACAACGTTTCTGCTACTAAAAATGGTCTGTGAAAATTTAACTTTTTTTTTTGAAAAAAAAAAAACAAATACATTCAACTTTACAGAGAACCAATACTTTCACAGAAAAACCTAAAAACATTTTGTAGAAACAGCAAGTGGCAAGATTGGGTACCTGGCGAGAATGTGTTCTCAGGCAGTATACTTACTATTTTTTCAGATCTTCTTTTAGCTGTTGTACGAGTAGTCTAACAGCACTAGACCCACTCTGAGACAGTTTACTAATTTCTACAATATTTTCCTCTAACATAGAATGGTTATTGATACTGAGTGCTTTAATCTCCTGTAGTATTACAGCCAGAGCTGTCTGGTCCTTCAAAGTTAAGTTTGACACAAAGTAATCCATACTTTTCTTGGCATTTTCCTGTATAATAAAATCAAAATGAGTACAATAAATTAGAGGCAGAGTACTCCATAATATTTTTCTCTAATTTATATTCAATTTGATATTTCTCATCAGTAGTCTCAGTTGAACTAACAGATTTGACTTGTTCCTGGTTATGATTTCTGCTTGAGCATATTATTTTTCACATGACTAGGGATGTATTTATCCCAGGAGATGTTTACCTTATCGGCACACTCGCTCTTTCACTTCACAGGAGTTCATGAAATGTCAACGATCATCAGCCTTTAAATCCAAAGGTTGGTTTTATGCTTGTTGACAACCCCACATACATGACAAAAAGGATACATGGATGTAGCTTGTTTCAACATTTAGCAATTGAGTTCTGCTAAAACCATTGCTAGGGGCAGTCTTGAACTCACTATGAGGTAGGAGTGTTTGCTCTTTGTTGAAGGCCTCATGGTGACTTCAAGATGAAGAACAACAATGAAAGCGTTGTGCCATTTGCCTAAAATCATACCATGTATTTCTAGGATTTGGTCCAATGTACATTTATTCCATATCCCTTTATTTGTTCTTAATTTTTTGCTATGTATTATGTATTATGGAAGAAACAACTCTCATCAGGTGACAAATTCACAATAAAGTGTGAAAATGTATATGAATAAGAACTAGAAGTGGGAGCAGTCGCAAACGACAGCTAATCCCCTCGCCCGCTGTTAAGAAATAATAACCTTTATATAATGTAAAGATGAATGTCCAAGGTACATCCACTGAACGGTAAGATCATTATGTGTAATGTGTAGTATCTCAGATATAAACATTAATGGAAACTTTTAACCAAAGTCAGTCAAGTGTAAAATGTAGGTCAAAGTGACCCAATTATCATCTGAAGCTGCAAGACTCTCAAAGACGCATCCACAGACCACAGATGATTGATGTAACACATAGGGTATCTCATACATGAACATTAATGCAAACTTTAACCCAAGTCATTGAAGCATAAAATGTAGGTCAGAGTAACCCAATTATCATCTGAAGCAACATCACTCTCCAAAATACATCAACTAACCAAAGATGGTTGATGTGCCACATGCAGATTCTCAGATATGAACCTTAACACAATTTTTAAACTGAGTCATTGAAGCATAAAATGTAGGTCAGTGTGACCCAATCATCATTCAAAGCAGCATGACTCTCCAAGACGCATCTACTGACCAAAGATGATTGATGTGCCACATGTAGTTTCTCAGATATGAACCTTAACACAAACTTTAACCAGAGTCACTGAAGCATAAAATGTAGGTCAGAGTAACCCAATTATCTTCTAAATCAGCATCACTCTCCAAGACGCATCCACTGACCTAAGATGATTGATGTGCCACATGTAAATTCTCAGATATGAACCTTAACGCAAACTTTAACATGAGTCATTGAAGCATGAAATGAAGGTCAGAGCGACCCAATTATCAGCCGAAGCAACATCACTCTCCAAGACACATCTACTGACCAAAGATAATTGATGTGCCACATGTAGATTCTCAGATATGAACCTTAACGCAAACTTTAACTGGAGTCATTGAAGCATGAAATGTAGGTCAGAGTGACCCAATTATCATCCGAAGCAGCATCATTTACTGACCAAAGATGATTGATGTGCCATATGTAGATTCTCAGATATACACCTTAACACAAACTTTAACCCGAGTCATTGAAGCATGAAATGTAGGTCAGAGTGACCCAATTATCATCCGAAGCAGCATCACTCTCAAAGATGCATCTGCTGACCAAAGATGATTGATGTGCCACATGTAGTTCCTCAGATATGAACCTTAACGCAAACTTTAACCTGAGGTGGGACGAACGGACGGACGGACGGATGGACGGACGGACGGGCGAGATGCTATATCCCCTCCCCAACTTCGTTGGGCGAGGGGATAATAAAGCATACCGCGTAAAAAATACTTACATTCAAATTTCTTGTTATCCTGTCAAAATGTTCCAGAACTGAATAAGATCTAAAAGCCCTATTGTTTATCTATACACCCTAAAGTCTTCAATACTATTCTTTTTCAAATTTCACTGTTTTTTACCTCATCAATATTTCCAACAGCTCCAATAATCTGTATGACTTGTATAAGATACATGGGTTGTTGCTCCGCTAAGTCTTTTAACAAAGGGAGATGATCCACGAAAGCTTTTGGGTTCGCTGCTGCCATGTCTACAAACATCATCAGAACAAGAGACGCCAGGGTACTGAATGAGAGGTATTTACAGAATTCTGATATGTGTGGTTCTAATATCTACAAAATAAAACACATATTTGTTTAATTCTTGGTGAAATAAACTATTATATTGTCTTTACCTATGAGAGGAGAACTCACTTTTATATTTTCTATTCGGTATGGAGTGTTGGGTATGGAGTGGAATCTAATTTTTTTTATTATTGCAAGAAATAATGAGTATATTAACCATGCTAAAATTTAAATTTCTTCTTACTTCAATTTATCATAGAGGTCCATTTATCATTTTGTGAATACCATAAAAGAAATATAGGTCATTTTGTTTTTGACATGGACTTTATCACAACATAACATATCAAGGTTCATAACGTCTGTATCAAAAACAAAATGTCCTATATTCCATATGAATCTTGCATCTTGGTTCAAAAATACAATCAAGGGTCTGGAAATTTGTAAATCTTTACTAAGATATAATAACCACTGTAATGGGACATACCTTGGGTTCATGTTTAGAAATCATTCCAAACACCTGAATCAGACTGGCTCTCTCTGACACATCACATACACTTATTACATCCACCAATTTGTCTACACTGTTAATTACTGGTTCCTTGTTCTGGGAGTAAATCTGGGGCAATACAGTACTTAACAGATAATTCCCTGAAAAAAAATCAACGTATTGGAATACTATTCAATTAACCTGTAATTTCATGACAAAACAAAAGCCATTTTCAAATATAAGAATTATCGTGGAACAGAATTGCAAATAATTGAATGTGATAAACATCCCCCATCTGTTTGTTTGTATGCTTAATAGTGTTCAATGCCACTTTCAGCAGTGTTTCAGCTATCATGGCTGTCAGTTTTAGTGGTGCAGGAAGCCAGGGTACCCAGAAAGAATCATAGATATGTGGCTTTGTTTTGGGTTGTTTTAACCTAGAGATGGGATGTTTTCTCTTACCCTATTTCGTTTCTTTTTCATTTATACCTATCACACACACAAACAAGTATTTTGCACCCCTTTTTGTGATTTACAAAGCATGGCACAAACCTGCAATGCAGAGGTGATTGTACAGGTAAACTATCAACCCCTAATTAAATCTGAAAAAGCCGTTATGAAATTAGCTTGAGGTATAAGCAAAGCTCATTGTTGAAGGCCTTATGGCAACTACAAGATGAAGAACAACAATAAATGCATTGTTCCATTGCTTGGTTTTTCCATATATTTGTAAAGACTTTGTCTCATGTATGTACATATGATATACTCCATATCCCTTCATTTTCAAATACCTTTGTAACATTAAACAATCTATGGTAAACATTACCATATACAAAATGTATGTGTATATGCTGATAAAAATCAAGAACAGTTGTTAGAGCTTAAGCAGTCAAGTACCTAACCTGTATGAGTTATTACAGAAAAATAACATGCATGTGTTATTACTAAGGGAAAAAATTGACAACATATGTATGTTACATTTTTCAAATAGGCATTATGCAGTCATAGTTTTGTTATAAATGTATACCATTTTATTATTACCATTATTGTCTATCAGCATGCTAGGAGTTAAAATCATAGGACTTTTCATAGTTTGCCAATATTGCAAAATATACATATGTTATTACAGGAAAAGTATGCCTGTAATAATAGAAGGGTGTTATTACAGCTACTATGCATCACTTAAAAGTGTTTTCCTCAGACCAGAATAATGCCTAATCAAATTACAATTTTATTTATAGTAATGTATGAAAATCAAAGCATTTCAATAGGTTCTGCGCAAGTTTCTTAGTAATTCCCAAGTGTCTAATAAACTAATAAATATTTAAGTCATATGCCTGTAATAACTAAGCATTGTTATTACAACTAAAGTTATATCATTTTAGAGCCTGTTCTCATTGATTAACCATGGTTCATCAAAAATGTTTTAACTTAATTGAAAACTGATTTATCCTGGCTAAATAATTAGTTTCTGCGCAAAGGTCTAAGGGCTGTTCCAGAAAAGTTGGTCTGGGACCCTTTGAAGGCACTTCATATAAATTTCTGTGGATAGTTGTGTTTTCTTCATCCTTTTGTATTGTACATATGGGGAAGAATACTATGGGTGGTGGGGGTCAATAAACAGTGCCTTCAAACCCCCCATGTCAATTTTTCTGGAACAGCCCTAAGCAATTCCCAAGTGACCAAAAAAGGTAATATATTTTAGGTTGCTACATACATATGTTATTACAGAATTAGGAATAAAGAGCAGATAACTCAAAACAACATCTGTAATAACACATGCATGTTATTATTCTGTTATAACTCATAAAGGTTAGGTACTTGACTGTTAAGCAAAAACGAAGATGCCACAATCCCATGCAAGGCTTGTAACTGACAGACCAAGATAAAACATCAAGACAA
>MJUU01036483.1:16236-34895 GCA_002080025.1 Modiolus philippinarum | reverse complement strand
CTTTTGACTTTTCTACACTTTATACAACCCTGCCACACAATAAACTGAAAACAGTAATTGCAGATTTAATACATCAATGTTTCTGCACTAAAAAATGGAGAACGCAGATACACCTATTTAGTTATAAGGAATGACAAGACATATTTTGTTAAGAATCACACTGATTCAAATAAGAAGTACACTGAGACTGACGTAATCAAACTGTTAGAATTTTTTGATCGACAACACTTTTGTCGAATTTGGAGGTCGTGTTTTCCAACAGACAATAGGGATTCCTATGGGAACAAACTGTGCACCGCTTTTAGATGACCTTTTAATTTACTCGTACGAGGCAAAGTTTTTACAAGGGCTTATTCAAAGAAAACAAAAACATTTAGCCCAGTCCTTTAATTTCAGCTACATAGACGATGTACTGTCTCTTAATAATCCTAAATTTAAGGAGTATTTACATCAGATCTATCCAAATGAGCTTGAAATTAAAGAAACAACTGAAACAGCTACTTCAGCTTCGTACCTAGATCTTTTATTGTATATTGACGAAGATGGACGTTTGAAATCTAAGCTATATGACAAGTGTGACGATTTTAACTTCCCCATTGTGAACTTTCCTTTTCTTAGCAGTAATATACCTACCTCTCCAGCCTGTAGAGTGTACATTTCACAGTTGATTCTTTACTGTCGAGCATGTAGTTTGTACAGTGATTTTTTTGAACAGAGCAAAAACACTGTCCCAAAAGCTGCTTAGTCATGGATTTGTTCAACCTTTGTTAATTTCATCCCTCAAGAAATTCTATGGCCGTCACCATAGCATCATTGAAAGATATGACGTGTCAGTATCACAAATGAAAGTGGACATTTTCAGCTAGATTCACGTCTTCCCGGATTTGACTACCGATTTGACATTTTCCGGGATTGAATCACTCACAGTGTGACGGATGTTGTTAACAGAGCAGGACATGCTTACCCTTCCGGAGCACCTGATGTCACTCTCAGTTTCAAGTTCACACTGTGAGTGCCTTTGTTCTGAATGTTGTAATTTCTGTTTCTTTGCTTTGTGTCTGTCTTGCATCGTTGTTTTTGTTTCTAGCGTCATTGTTTTCTGTGTTCTCGTTTTTGTCCTGCATTGGACTTCGATTTTTGTGAATTTCTCTCCTTTGTTCCTTCGGTATTCTACTGCCGTTGTTTGTTAATGGATGCGGGATCGTCAACAAACATAAAAAATAACTGACAAAGTGTTCTTACAATCGCTGTCATCTCTTGCAGAACAAAAAGACTGACAGAAAACAATCACAACAGATAAACAACCACAGAGCAATCATCGAGTCAATCACAAGAAATCTTAGCAATATCAAATAATGAGATGTGAGCACTATTAACAGGTGGTCACAATAACATTTTGAAATCGCAAAAACTATGTGATGCCAATTTTTGAAAGAAGGATAGTATATCTGTATGAGAAATTCTCTCAAGAACAAGTTCACCGTAACTGTAATATATAGGGAGCATACATCTCTCGTACTGAAAATCTTTTACAAACTCAACACTGCAGGAGAGACAAACTCCAGTCTTCATCAAACAATGAAAGGATATGGAGTAAATGTACACGAGACAAAGTCTCTACAAATGCATGGAAGAAATTATCAATGGAACAACGCTTTTATTGTTGTTCTTCATTTTGAAGTCACCATGAGGCCTTCGACAATGAGTTTTTGGCATATCTCACAGTGAGTTTAAGACGGCCCCTAGCACCGGTTTGAGTGGAATTCATAGATAAATTTCGAATAACGCTACATCCATGTATATTTTGGTCTTGGGTGCGGGATCGTCAACAAACATAAAAATAACTGGCAAAGTGTTCTTACAGTCGCTGTCATCCGTTGCCGGACAAAAAGACTAACAGAAACCAATCACAACAAATTTTATTGTTTTATATTGTAATTTTTTTTTCATAGAAGCCCCTATATTACACCTGGAACCTACAATGGAATGTAACAGTTCAATGGAAATAGCCTGCCAAATATCTGGAGAGTTGTGTATTTATGGGTTCTACTCATGGAGTCATTCTGTTCAAGGTGTTTCTATTCGCAGTATAGATGGCATCTTGAACGGCAGCATATCTATTTTGCAGTTACCGTCTTGTGGCTATCAAGATGGTGGAGAATACAGCTGTATGGCCTGGAATAATTGTTCTGGTAAAAGTATTAACGCCAGTAAAAGTACAACAGTTACTATCTATAGTACGTATGCCAAAATATACAAGACATTGGCAAACGATGAAAATCGTGATGCCCCAACAAAAAATATATCGTAAAATATGGACGGCAAAACAAATCAACATGTCAGATAAACTGAATGGTACAAGAAATTTCAAACACAAAGCAAAGTTGTTAGTTACATAAGGTCTTCGGACTGTTTAGATCTCTATTCATGATGGAATTCGAAAAAAAATAGTAAGGTATGGAGTCAAAGTATTATGAAGAGTAAGTAATATACAAAAATGGACTGCTTTATTACAAACCTGATGAATTCATATTTCCAGTTACTGAGAAATTACATTTCTTCTATCCATAAATACATATGTATACTCCTTATTTTCCTTAGATATTGTGCACTTATACATAAGACTATATCTCATGTGTACACTTTGTTTATAACTATCACCTAAATTTATGAAAATTCTAAAACCTAAGGTTGAACTCCCTCCATCTTAGTTTTGTCCTAGGCATTATTTAATATTGCTGATTATTCGGATTTTGTTCTGTTTTATGAATTTCAACATTTTTTTGAAGTGATGGATTTCCTATGTTTGGGTTCTACTGTTGCTGCTGAGGAATTTATTTCCGTAATGGTCACACAGCTGATTAAAATAAATTATTATATGTGTTATGATTTCGTGTACATTTGCTCCATGTTCTTTCTTAAATTCATAATTCTTTTGTTAATTCCTTCAGAGATATGATGTTAAAAGCTCGAAATAAACACTCCGGATTCTTCTATGTCGACATCAAGAGTTGGTTGACCGGTAAAAATATAATAGTCTCTTTACTTCAGACAGACTTGTATACATTAGACTATTGACAGTTTCAAACACTCTTTGTTGTATCCATGAAGTTGTATACTAAATTTTTGTACTTAAAAATAAAGATCGAGAATTGATGATCTTTTTCAGGATTGAGAAATTCAAAAAAAAATCATTTTTTTTATTCTAGTTTCAAGTCGACCTGTTACAGAAATTAGATCCAAAAGAAAACGAAAGCATACTATAAAATGAGTTTTCATATAATTCTAAAGATACTGTTGCAAATAATGTACATATTTGAAAAAAATGATAACACATGACTATTATAGACCGGTTTTTGTATGTATATTTTAACCAGCAATGCTGAGTTTATTTTTCTTTATTGTTTTAGGTGCACCTGTTATTATCAAAACTGAAACTTATCGCACCACTAGATTACGCCTCACAGCGTACATATATTCTCCGTCTAATATATCGACTCCTGTGTGGGTCTCACAAAATATTGTAATCGGAAATTCATCAAAAGCCCTACAGGAAGTAGAAAGAACTGAAGTTGAGATACCATTCTACAACAAAGTTGTCAAATGCAAAGGCTATAAAGTGATGATATCAGTGGACTTTGAAAATGGACAATACCTACTCGTTCTTCAAAATATATATGGCCAAACTCGCAAGCTTATTTCTGTTGACTTAGGTATGAAATAAATAAGGATTAACAAGGATGTAGTGAAGCGATGTTTTTGTAATTTGTTTCAGATTTTGGATTTCTATGGTTTTGTCCTTTGACTCAAATGTAATAATGATTTTGTCCTATTACATATGATTTTCTTGTCATTAAAGGCTTAATTAAGTTATGAAAAGGTAAGTAAACCATGTGACTTTAAGTTTACTTTCGATTTTTAGTAAAGCAATTATGCTCATGCTAATCTCTGGCAAAAGTCTGAGAGAGCTTTGTCCCGCCAACGTGATATATCTTGAAATAAGGCCTATAAACTATTGATATTGTTACCTTGTTTATTCACTAATGCGCTTTGCACTTGTAGCATCAATTCAAAACTGTAGATCTTATCAATTTCAACTTTCGTCATGCGTCCCTAAGAAAACTCACGATAACAGAAATAAATTTATAATTGGAATGAGCTGGAAAATTATCCAAGCAATCGTTATCTTATAACTGATGAAAATGCATTTTTTATTTAGAAAGGAAGCCATCGTTTGACTTGCAGATTATTATATGGAGTATTACAGCAGCAGCCATCTTTATTTTGACACTTACCATTACAGTTTGTATAATGAGGCGTTGTAGGATAAGTTGTAAGTTTAGAAATATATAACATCGGAAAGCGCCATGATGTAACGATAATATTCTTGTTCTTGAGATAATTGCTCATATGGATACATTATCATACTTTCACTTTTTGGCTATTTTTTAACTGAATTTCCAAATGATATTCTGACCAATTGTTTGCAGTGACCACAATTCACTATTGTATTATGTCACGATTTCCATGAGTGCTCTGTTGTTTTTTTAATGTTGTGATTAATTCTTTTAGACTTTTTTTCGGATAAGGGATGACAGATGTTGTTACAACACTTTGCCAGTTTATTGTATGTTTGATGACGATCCCACGCAGTGGGAAATCTAGCATCGAATTTCCCTCAAACATGTACCTCTGGCTGTCTTGTACTTACTGTAAGGTATGAGCAAAACACAGTGTTGAAAACCTGTTGATAGGTACAAGACGGCCCTTAACACCAGGTTGAGGTTAATTCATTGCTTGATATCGAATAACACTGTATCCATGTATCTTGAAGAAGAAAGAGGTAAGATAAGATTCAGTTTGTAAAAATTACCGAACTATCAAATATTAGTCTGTCCGTTAGAGACACAACATCCCCTTTCTCATGTCCACTTATTAGGAATACGTTATCAAATGAGAGCGTCAACCCCTTTTGTTCAAAGCTGCTATTTTCAATCGTTACAAATTTAATATAAATCCTAAAATTAATAGAACAGTTTTAGCCTACTCATTTGTATGCAGAATTCATAAAGACAGGTTATAACTGTATGTGCATACTATAATTTTCAAACTGACCAAATGATATAATATAAAATGTTTTTTTTTGTTTTTTTTTTATTTCCAGTTGCTGCTCAAAACGGCTTTCAAAACATTACATCATCGCCACGAATGTAAGTTTATTTTATTACATATTTATTTCAAACAATAGTTATTTGAAAAGTATCTGATTTTTTTGGTATGCCTTTAAAGATAAGATGTTGAAATGATATGAAGCATATAATTACGACAGAAACTCGTTTTAGTTGTATGTACTCTTACTTATAATTTCAATGTTTGTATAAACAGTCTTTTCCGTTGTGAAGATTTAACTGAATACTGACACTGCTCTGCAGATTGGCATTTGGACAACTGATTCTCTTTAGTACAAAAAGAAGATCACTCATTGAAGATGTTTAAAACTATGGTAAACAAATATTTGTTAACGGTCAAAAAAGTATCGAAACAATCAACGCATTATTTGCTTTATAGGAGATAATTAAACAAAACATTCAGGGATTGATGAAATGTATGCAATGCATTGCTTTGAGGTTTTCGTTAAGATCCAACTGTTTATATGTTTTTATCAGCTTTTATGCATCTTTGAATTTTGGTCTTCCAAATGTTTATTATTTGTACTGATCATACATCAGAAGTCAAAATTTCCCGTGAGCAAGTGACACACGACAGAAACCTTAAATCAATAAACAGAAAAAAACAAGAGATTGTTTAAATTGAAGGAATAACTAGTAAATAGAAATAAAAATGCACCTTAAATATGTTTATGTAAAATATATCGAGAATAAATGCATTGCCTTCTAGCCTTGCACCGATATCAATGGAAAATTTTTAATTGTGTTTCTTTTTTCATTTTTTTAGATACCTATCTGCACCAGAACAGCAAAATGAAGTTCATGTATACGAGAGAACGACGCCACTGTACTTAGAACTTAGTAGCTATGAACCACGTCGACAATACATACATTTAAACAAATCATCAACGGAGAACAATTCATCGGTTTATGAGGAAATAAACTGAACAATATAATGTAATAAATATAGGAAATGATTGCCTTTAAACATTAAAAGCTAAAACATTTCTGTTACTTATTCGTGCGAATGTATAAACATGGATCTAGCAAAGGTTCGTGGTCATTAATTCCATTTACATTCACAAATCGTTAACGAGAAACATCGCAATGAGTTCTACAAAGAGTTATATTCTTTCAATATTTGTAGACAAGTATTATCATCAAATTTTTCATCACTTGATTTGGCGTGATTACCTATATTTTTAATTTTGTTGGAGCTAGATCTAGTATTGGTTTTACGCTCCAACCAACCTTTTGAAATAAAGCAGTTTAAGGAAGCAATATACGACAAAAAAATTGTTTAAAATATGTTATTTTTGAGTAATTGATCAATTACGTATTTTTGTAGTCAAATTTTTTGTAATTTCAAATTGTAATTTTTTTTTACCACCTGTTTATTGTGTCCACGTCTCGTGATTTTATTATGCCAAGTATTCTAACTATTGGCTCGATGAGTGCCTTGAGTTAAAATGTTGTTATCGTCTTCTATTAGTATTTTGTCGGGTAATGGATGACAGCGATTGCCACTTAAGTTTATGTTTGTTCACGATCTCGAATCCATTGATCAACGGGAAACAATACATGGATGTAGCCCTGCCCGACAATGAATTCCGCGAAAAACCGGTGCTAGGCGCCGTCTTGAACTTACTATGAGCAGAGTTCATTTTTGAAGGCCTCATGGTTACTTCAAGATGAAGAACAACAATAAAAGCATTTTTCCATTGCTTAGTTTTACCATGTATTTGTACAGATTTTGTCTATTTTACATTTTCTCCATATCCGTTGATACATCGGCAAACGAATACCGAAACAATAACGAGGAGAGAGGGAATTCCAAAATCATAAATCTAAAATCACGGCAATTCACATCCAACACAAACTGAGACAGTATGACAAAGAAAAACAAATAAACAAAAATGAACAAGAACGCCACACAGCTAAAGTACTAGCAGTGTGAACCCCTATAAAAACTGAGGTGTCATCAGGTGCTCCGGAAGGGTAAGCATGATCTGCTCCACGCGTGGCACCCGTCACCAGTGAAAAGTCTGATGTTTATTACTGGATTGTTTAGTCATTTTTATATTTTCTACCAATAATTGTGCTTATATACATTTTTAGCTTTTTTGTTTTCATTAATTAAAAAAGCAATCTGTTATCACCATATCTTTCTCTGTTCATTGCATTTTTTCTGTGCTGCACTTATTTCGAATTAAACCAGGGCAAATTGTTTCTGCCAATTAAAACTTCAGGCCAATTATGATCAATTATGTTGCAGTTTATTTTTTAGAAAAAGCATATCGCAGATTCCAAAGTAAATATCGCCTCTGTGTCGATGTATCGTTGTATCGACATTACAGTTAATTTGTATCTAATTTTAATTTTCATGTGATGATAAGTAATACAATTGTTTTAATATAAATTCATAGTTTTATTGATACTATTCCTGAAATTACATTTGTATTTATCTATTTAACAAATTTTGGAAATATCTTAATTAGTATGGACTATGCATTCCTATTATTTATATGGTGCTATAAAAATGTTTTAATTTGCTAATCTCCAGTCCACATGTAAAAAAAAAACTGTGAACATAGAACACTTTCTATCCACTCGCATTTCACAAAGAACCTTAAATTGATAGTAAACGTTTATGTCGGAAGAGAACATGGTTATGGCAATTTGATTTAACATTTATATATTTTATATCACAATTGTAAGTTAGACTCAAATACATATGTTGCTATGTTACTTTCTTTTGATATACAGTTGATATGATCTTTAGTTGAGGACAAGAGATAAAGTTACTGAGTAGTTATAACTTGCATGAAATTTTATGATAACTTGTTTTAATTTATTTTAGTGTGCGGGTAATGCACTTTTGATCGAAAAATGTCATGTAAGAATTTTATAAGTATATATGGATGCGTTCTAATCTGTATTATATTGTTTGTTACTTGCAATGGTTTTCTCTTTGATGATGTTTCGACAACTGCTTCGTCCAGTGGTGGGTCGGGTCTTACCGATCAACATTTTATTACACTGATAGATATGATAACAAGGGAAAAACAACTACGAGAAAAGTATATGCTTCAACTTCAACAGAAAATATTAGAAAACCAAAGCAAGGCATCAAAATTAGATGTGAAAATCAGCACAGTTAACGATACAATTGTTGGCAGGAGTGAATTTGAGAAAATGAAGACGGATTTAATGCAAAAATACCAGTCTTTACAACAACAAATCGCAGAATCCGATAATAAAACGAATACAGTTAACGGGACAGTTGTGGAGAGAAACGAATTAGACAGATTTAAGACGGACTTCATGCAAAAATACAACCTTTTAGAGCAAAGCTTTACTTCTCTCAGACAAGATTTTGCGTATGTTATTGACCAGAATGATAAGTTTAAACATCAGATAAATTCGTCGAATTTTGAGATAAATCAGTTGAAAAAGGAAGTCTCTGATCTGAAACAGCTCAATTCAAATCAGTTTAAAGAAATTCAAAATCTGAAAACTGACAATTGTTTAGCGAATCAGCGGCTAAGAGATACAACTGTTAGAATTCACGGAATCGAGTCATTACAACAGTCAAGAGGTCAAGAATTTCTTGTTTTACAAAACAAGACCAATGATATAAAAATACAACTGCAAGCATTAGATAAAGATATCATGCAACAAAACCAAACATCTCAACTATTAAAAGCGGGTAAGTTTTCTCTTTTCACTTTTGTTTTCTCATTAGATTTATCGTTCAACGATAAAGCAAAAAAATGATCTTGTCTTAAACTAGAGTTATCTCATCAGCATCCTGAAGCAATGTGCCTATCTGCATTAAGACAGACCACACAACATCGGCCCTCTGATGTTCAATAGTCTCTGCCTTATCATTGGTTCTGGGTGCTGAGGGGAGTATCAGCAAGACACGCTTACAAAGCCCTTTGTTTTAGCAAACCGATATCAGATTTTCATAAAGTAAGAGTATTGTCCTTAAACTATTAACTGAACAGCAAATCATATAATTGCAATTCTTAATGAACCGATAATCTGTACCCCTTTCTGACTATGAACAAAATAACCTCTGATGATGCTTTAAATAAGAACAAGTCCTAAAAATATGTACGAAATGCGATTTGTTATTTATGATAAACGCATGTTTGCCTACAACAGGTGCCCGATTTAGACAATGACGAGTCTATTGAATTTTGTTTATTTCGTTCAATGCCACTCATACATTTACAGTTTTTAATCACTGAAATAATCTAGTAGTACACATTTTTACTTATATGATAATTCATTTTTTTTGTAGAATTTCATAAAGGTGACATGGACATCAAAAACACGATACAGCAATTCGAACAGGCCCAAAATAAGACTACACTTCAAATTAAAGACTCGATTCTTAACATCACTAAGGAAATGAACAAAGGTAACAGTACCATGTACAATACATACAAGGATAGACATTGTAAAAATACTAATTAGTTTTCACTTATTTTGAGAAAACGACAAATCAGATACAGGCTTTTAAAACAATAAACTGGTATTAAACAATTTGACAAACAAAAGTTTAGGAAATCTTTAAATCAACATTGGTCGCACTATGTCTAGAAAATAACAGAAGGCACTGACATAATAGTCCGATCTGCAGCTGAGAAAACGTCTATCTCAATTTTAGATATAATTATTTTCTAACACAGCTTTGGAAGTGTGAATTTAAGTACAAGAATTAGAGAAACTAATATGCAACTTTGGTATTTATTTTATATACAAGTCTGATAATGGAATTTACTTACCAGATCTTGTTCCGTCTGGTGTCATCACTGCACTATGAGGGTTTGTTCTGTGACGTCGTGATTTCAGGAAAAATTTTGCACAAGGAACAATTTTTGAACGCGCGTGAAATAACGGCAGAAGAATACAGAAGGAACAAAGGAGTGGAATTTACGAAAATCGGAGTCCAAAGAACAAGGACGCAGAAAACAATGAGATTAGACACAGAAAACAATAGCGTTTGACAGATACAAAGCACGGAAATAGAAATCACAACATTCACAACCAAGGCACTCGCAGTGTGAAGTCCAGTGAAATTGAAAGTTACATCAGATGCTTCGAAAGGGTGAGCATGTCCTGAAACTGACAGTTTTCCCGCAAACTACCCGATAGTGCAGCAGTGACGCCAATAAGAAAAGGCATGAAGGTGAATTCCATTAATTTATATTTATCTGGCACAGTGATAAGAAACAGCATTGACTTGGTCACATTAAGTCGTCAGGAGTGAGACCGTTATTCATGCACCAAATGTCATGTGCCATGACATAACCCCCTATATTTGCCTTAATTATCTTGTTGTAGTGTTGTTAGATTATCAATGATACTGTCTTTGCCCAATATGTCATGACTTAGCCTTTATTCCTAAAATACTATTTTGAATATTCATACGACTGATGAGTATGGTTAAACTGTGCTCGTGGTTGCTTTATGAGAGTACTTTGGATAAAGAAAACAGCTTTGACAGATGAGAACAAGACTAGGATGCAGGGGTACTAATGTTAGATCCTATACATTTGATTCAACAGCTCCTCGACATTTTCTGGCCTAAATCAGAAAAGGTTGATGGATTTTAACATAGGTTCTACGAGTCTATACTTGCCCGAGTAACTTTCCTTTCCTAACACTTATACATGCTAAGGCTAAAAGATTCGTAAGTGAGAAACTTTTGATGTACATTTTTGTGAGTATCTAATTGAGAACTTCTTTTTACTCTAGTCAAGCAATTTTAAAAAGCTTTAAGTCGGCATTTGCATTCTTCAACCCCAAGTATGTGATATACTTTTAACTAAAACATTATCAATATAACAGATTTTCTATTTATATATTTACAGTTGCAGTAACGGCATGTGCTAAGTATGGTCGTTATGACAGGAATGTTTCAATTCCGTTTCCATTTATAGTAACATCCTATGGAATGAACAACATATCCTCACTGATAACCAATGGTCTGTTCACATGTGAACAGTCTGGATTATACATATTGTCAATAACAATAGTAGGAGTAAGCAGAAATGGATATTTCCAGGTTTACAAAAATAATGCTTATTTAGTGGACGTGTATACACACGGAAATCTAGAGCACTGGCATTCTAGTTCGGAAACGGTTGTGGTAGATTTAGCAGTTAATGATACAATTAGTGTTAAACCTCATGATAAGGAATCCGGTGTGTATGGTTCTTCTGACAGTCAACGTTCATGTTTGACTGTCTTGAAAGTGAGGTAGTAACTTGGGTACAAAATATCCAAGTAATCTCGTTTTTAGCGATTCTCTTTCTTGTATTTCATTATGATTTTGTGTAAAATATAATTTATAGTTTTAATTGGACGACGTCAATATTAAATGGCATAAATTACGAAAATTATTGTATGTAATTTATGACACATGCACGATAGTTGACGATTTGATGATATTGTAGCCTATCACCTCTGCATTGTCAGTTCGCGTCCCGCCTTTTATACCACAAAAAAGATGCACTCGACTTGCAAACTTACGTGACAAGGTATGTCAATTACCTTCTCAAGGTCAGTGGTTTCTCTCCATGTACTCCAGCTTCCTCTTCTACTAAGAATGCTTGCCACTATAAAGCTTAACTACTACTGAAATTGGAGTTAGAAACCCCATACAAATAAACAAACGATTTGATGGTCAGGATGTACAGTAAGTCTGTTTGCAGTAACCAAATATGGATTGATATCATTAAATTTTCAAACATATAACTGTCCCCACTACAAATGTGTTGCCCTTCAAAAACTTCACAAGGTTTCTTTTACCCACATATACTGGTTACTTGTATTTATAACCTCGGGGTATACGAAAATATCACAAAACTTTAGTTTCAAATTTCTGACCTTGTTACAATCTTTAAAAATAACGGCAGACATAATTTGCTTTGTAAAGTATGTTCAATTCCTATTGTCAAATTAAATTCTTTATTGGAAAAATGCAATACTATAGCATATTACAGCCCAATGTATGAAGCTGTTGTAATAATCAGTGCATTTTGTTACCACAAATTGTATCCTAAAACTGATAAACCTGAAAACCATAAACGATATTTTCTTAATTTACCGTATAACAAAATACACAGGTTTCTATCAACAAAAGGGATCGATCTTATTGATGTATTGAGTACATTTAGAGACCCAAAATTATAAAACTTATTCCTCCTTATTTTGATAATATGGAACCCCCATTATTTCTTATACTTACAAAAACCCTACCAGTGGCCTTATTTTAATTATTCATCTGTTACCAGAAATTCTAACATTAACCAAAATTCACCCTTGACCTGAAATTGTGCAAGCTCGAATTTTCGATATGAACCTAGTGGTCATGATATTACAGGGGACTTAACATCGTCCAGGACCGAGAGGTGAAAACTTTACTTCAAAAAGGACCCAAATATCGTCCTCCTTCAAAAATCATTTGAAAGGATTGCCATGAAGTAATTGAAAAAGCCGTCAGCTCATTCTGTAATAAATGATGTTAAAGAGAAAATGTGGATAGAAAATCATTAGATATTTTCATTACCAATTGCATGGAAGTTGTTGACATCCGTATAAATAATTTTGAAACTAATTATAAGCAGCAGAATACCATTCCTGCGATTTCAAAAATTGAACGTAAGTTACAAGATTTGGAAAAAGAGTATATATTTGTTCCGGAAGATAAAGCAGCCAATAATGTGGTCGTTGTTTGAAGTGAGTATTACATCGAGGTGCTTCGGAATGAAATTACCAATTAAAGAACATTCCAAGATACCACTCAACAGAAACACAAATAATTGATGATCATATGATAGCTCGGGTGAACTTAAAGCAACTTTTAATCATAAAAGCATTCCTACTTTGTATTGGCTTCCTAAACTTCACAAAAATCCTTTCAAATTTCGTTTTATTTCGGCATCAACTAAATGTTCAACTACACACATTTCTGTTTTATCCAGTGCACTTACTACCATAAAAAATCTCGTCATCAATTTCAGCAACAAATGTTATGAATACAGTGGAATTAACTACTTTTTGAGTGTTAAAAATTCGGTAGAGATTTTGGAAAGACTTACCTCGATCTGTTCATGAAGCATACACTTTCGTCGATAGCTATTATTTTTCTAACCATTATACTACATTACCGCATACATTTATCAAAGAGAAATTTTTATATTTAATGAAATGGTCCTTCGAAAAAATCAGGATGTACTTATATTTGTTGAAATACCTTTTAATCATTTTTCAGTGACGACAAACATATATACCAACTGGACTTGTCAGGATATGATGACTTCTTGATAGCATTTTTCGTTTCGGTGGTACAGTCTATCGGCAAAAAATAGGTATTCCTTTGGGTACCAACTGTGCACCAATCATAGCAGATTTATTTCTTTATTGCTACGAGTCACAATTCATGGCCAAAATTCAAAAGACCCTTCTAAACAGCATTTAGTCGATATTTCTAACAATACATATAAGATATTTGGACGATATTTTTGCTTCAAATAATCTTGAATTTTCTAAATTTACAGACGAAATTTAGCAGTAGTGATCAAACACCTTTTCTTGATCTTGATGTATCAATAAATCAAGGATAGTAAAAAAACTAAAGTTTATGATAAAAGGAATTATTTCTCTTTCCCTATATGAAAAAGAAAGGAATTTGGGTAAATATCAAGGAGACAATATCTCATATCCAGGTTAAAACGGCCCAAAACAAAGAATCAAGGGGTCACCGTACGGTCTTCAACACAGTGAGGAACCTCACACCATATAGCAAGCCCTGAATGGCCCTAAAACGGTAAAAAAAGTTGGTAGATCAATGGAAACAAATCACATCCAATAACCCGAATGTCATGAAACTCAATTTTATAAGAAGACAAGGACAAGCCAATGACCAACATATTCCTGACTAGGGACAGGCGCTAAAATTGCGCGGTGGGATTTAACTCTTTTTCTTGGATCCAAATTCTTGATATATAGTTAATTTTTCCCATCTTGATTATGTTCCGTTAGCTCCTTCTTACGGGGTCTACATTTCACAACTTGTTCGATGTGCACGAGTATGTAGTGATGTTTCTAACTTCAACGACCGTATTCTTTGTCTATATGAAAAACTTCTGTATCAAGGGTTTAGATATCATATATAAACTGATAAAACATTCTCTAAATTTTATTACAGATACATTGACTTATTAAGGAAATTTGGTTCTACATGCAGGGTTCTTAAACATCAGGGCATTTCACATCCAAACTTCTAAGGAAAGATCATTTACAAAGTGCATAAATTCAAAAAATTGTCCTTCCAAACTTATCAATCCGTTGAAAAAACTTATTCATAGTATTATCCATGACATTTGTAGTGGTTGTGAGTTTTGTGGGCATGTAGTGTCTTTGGCCTTCCGTCTTCTGGTGTTCTTGATTTTGCCTTGTCTCTAGACTTTGATTTGTGTAATTTTGTGCTTTGTTCCTTCGGTATTATATTGCCGTTGTTCATAAAGGATATAAATACAGGATTGTTGTTAAATCTTTACTTTTTTTTGTTGTTGTAAAAGATATTGATCACCTCCTAAATGCTTTACACCGTAAATAGATTAAAACAATTCTTCATATTGGCAGTATTTAGCATTATACAATATCATGTTCTTCCATAATAGATGATGTTGATATACGAAATCTATTTAGAAGTATTTCAATTGAAGTTTCACATGTAAGAAGGCTTGATATCATAGCCAATGGAAATTATGTCCTTAGCTAGCTGTCAGTAACTGCGACCATTTGTCAGGACAGTACCTTAGTGTATTGTCTTCATGTTTTATGTATTTCATTGTAAAGGTCTCGTCTTGATAAGTTGGACATTTTTCTAGTTTGATTTTTACTGTAAGTCTTTTTGTGTATTTATTTTTTAGCCATGCACCACACATTGGGTGATGTTTTGGATCCAAGAAAACGAGTTTAACCCCACAATTTTTGCGATTGTCCTACGTCAGGAATATGTTGTCATTGGCTCGTCCCTTTCTTCTTGTAAAATTTTAGTTTCTTGATATTTGGGTTATTGGTTGTGGTTTGTTTACATTGATTTATTCACTTTTTTACTTTTTGGGGCCTTTTAGGACTTGCTATATGGTGTGAGGTTCCTCACTGTGTTGAAGATCGAATGGTGACCCGTAGATATTTTGTTTTTGGTCGTTTAAACATGGAGATGAGATGTTGTCTCCTTGACATTTACCTCGTTTCCTTTCTTTTTCATATATGATGGGTTGTATTTCTATAAATCCGTACGTCCATCCGTCCGGAACACAACATAAGAACACCTTTATGGATTAAAATGAAATTTTCATAGATGGACAGCATAGGGTAAAGAAGACACCTATTGATTTTGGTCTTGGTAGGTCAAAGGTCAACGACACAAATACTTGCAGAGAAAAAAATCGGTCCATAAAGTTCTTTTCTACCGTAACTTCAGAATCCCTAGTTTATGGATTTTCAGAAAATTTACAAAGATGACACCATTAGATGTCAGAAAAACTTGGGCTAAGCAGGTCAAAGTTCAAAAAGCAATATATTGGTCTAGAAATTTCTTTTCGGAGCACCACTTCAGAATGGCTTTATGGATTTTAATGAAGATTACGCAGTTGAAATCATTAGAGGTAACAATTTACTTAGATAACAGCATAAGAAGTAAGGAAGACACGTATTGATTTTGGTTCAGTAGGGTCAAAGTAGAAAATACTTATAGATAACAAAAACTCGGTCTATCAAACGTGGGTTTTCGGAGCATTACTTCAAAATGACCTTTTAAAATTGATTGGAACTTTTGCAGATTAAAGCATTAGAGGTAACAAAGACACCTATTAATTTTCGGCACAGAAGGTCAAAAATCAATGTCACAAACACTTACAAAACATTAATTGGGTCCAAAAAATTGGTTTCGGAGTATAACTACAGAGTGCATTTAGCTAGTGATTTGCATGAAATTAACACAAATGACACATCATCAGAGTAAAGAAAAACACCTATTGATTTTGGACTCTGTAATTAAAATGTCAAGCCCACATACACTTACATAAAACTAAAATTCGGTCCAAAAATAAGTTTCCAGGGCATAGCCCCAGAATCGATTTATGAGTTTGAAGGAAATTGTAGCAGATAAAAGCAGTAGACGTAAGAAAGGCACATATTAATATTTGGATCAGTAGGTCAAAGGTAACAGATTCAAATACTGACCAAAATTAAAACATTTTCGTAAAAATTGGTCTCTGGAGCATAGCTTTGAAGTGCCTTAATGAATTTAAATGCTTCTTACATAGATGAAAGCACAAGAGGAAAAGGGACAATTTTTGGTTTTGGGAAAGAAAGACACCTATGATTTTGGATTCAAAGGTCAAAGGTCAACATCACAAATATATACAGATATCAAAATTTTATTTATAAAACTTTGTTTTCGAAGCATACTTACAGAACACCTATATTAGTTTGAATGTTTGAATGATTGTAGCATGAGAGGTAACAAAGACATCTATTAATTTTGCACTCAGTAGGCCAAAGGTTAACGTCAAAAATACCTGCAGAAAACAAACATTCGGTCCAAAAATTAGTTTTCATAGCTCAACCTCAGAATACCTGTATTGGATTACATTAGAGGTAGGGAAGACATCTGTCGAGATGCGTTAAATAGTGATCGTATATTTAAATAGGCAGTAAGGAAAAACGATGTAGTATGATCAACTTGTAATGGCGAAACTAAGTAATGGACGTCACAAGACGTGACGTTACAGACGTTACATAGATACAAGATACGGCGCGATGAAGAATGAAATGGAATTGAATAAAGACAATTAGATTCACAACATACTCCGGCCTACAAAAGTGAGATATCAAAATGAAAAAAATGAAAAACTTTAAATATATGTATAAATAAATAAAATTGAAACACGTTAAAGTCCATCTGGTAAATATCATATGAAATCACTTTGAACTTTAAAGTCTTCGAATATATGCACTTAAATTGAATTTTAAACTAACTCAGTCCCTGATTGTCACTTATTTCGCATTTCCTGTAGTGGTCCATCTTTTGATCCGGTCTCTTGCGGTCATTTTCGCTTTTCTGTCGGTTTGTTCACTTGAATCATCTGACGACATCTCAGCTCTTAGTTCTATCGGGTAGAGTTTTGTTATCGGCCTAGACGTTATGCCATTCTTAGTTCTCAATTCAACCGATCGAATTAGTCCATCGTTACCAGTTAACAGTTTTTGAACTACGCCGAGTTTCCAGTGAAGCCTAGGTGTAAGTTCGTCGTGAATTATTACTACGTCTCCGGTGTTTATGTTTTGTTGTTGGCTTCCTTTAATCTGATGAAACTCTCGTAGAGAAGTTAGATAGTCCATTTTCCATCGACGCCAAAAATGTTGTAGCACTTCACTTTGTCGTTTATACACTTTATTAACATATGAGTGTGTACAGTCCTGTATAGAGTCCTTGTCGATAGCTTTAGTAGTATAATGTGGCATTGACGTGATATTCCTTCCATACAATAAATGAGATGGAGTTAGTGAGGATCTGTCGACACATAAGTAAGCGGGCGGTCATTGATAATTTTTTCTACCTCGGTAACTACTGTTTCAAGAACATCGTAGGTTACGAATGAAAGTCCAAGCACTTTTTTAATACAATTCTTTGTCAGGCCAATCAGGCGTTCCCAAAAGCCGCCGTGCCATGGAGCGCGTTTGGGGATAAAATTCCATCTTGTTCCATGTTTGATGAGTTCATCTTGCACTAGTTGTGATGTTGTCAGAATTTTGATCTCCTTAGCTGATGAAAGAAACGTCGTCGCATTATCCGATAGCATAATTTGCGGAAGTGATTTTCTACTGACAAATCTACGGAACACCAAAATAAACTGTTCTGCGCTTAAGTTGTGAACAAGTTCCAGATGTACAGCTCTCGTGCTGGCACATGTAAAAAGACATATATATGCTTTGTCCTCTCTTCCGTTAATATTTCGTACTTTCAATGCTGCGGTAAAATCCACTCCCGTCACGGTAAACGGTGCCTCTTCCTCGAGTCGAATTTGTGGTAGTGGTGGTGATTCTGGAGAAAGATATGCATTTCCCAACACTTTCCTACATGTAACGCATTTCCGTAGTACAGTTTTCACATTCCGTCTTATTTGCGGAATCCAATAAGTTTGTCTGAGCAGGGTTATCGTACCGCTTTCTCCTGAGTGTAAATTTCTATAATGTGCATCAGAAATAATTAAATTCGTAATTTGTGTATTCGGTGGCATAAGAATCGGAAATTTTGCTGCAGTACTCATGGGTGCATTTTGAAGCCTTCCTCTCGAACGGATCAAGTTGTCCTCATCTTGATACAGTTTCAGTTGACGAGCTAGACATTGTTTCGAATACCCGTCCCTTTGTAAGTCATCCATAATTTCAGGGTAGTTA
>MJUU01036483.1:0-15422 GCA_002080025.1 Modiolus philippinarum | reverse complement strand
GGTAGATTCCTTGATTTCATTAACTCGATTTCTAACAAATCTAGCAAGTGATTTAGTAGTATTGAGCCATGCTAAGACAATTTGACTGTCAGTCCAAAAGGTTGCGTTTGCAAATGTCATGTTTTCAGCTACGTATTTATACAGTCTTGCTGCGATTACGGCTCCCATCAATTCGAGTTTGGGATGGTCACTTTCTTAAGCGGTGTTATTCTGTTCTTTGCCATAATCAATGTGCTGTGATTTCCGACAACTATGTACGCACATGCTTCGTAAGCTCTTGAACTTGCATCAGAAAAGATGTGTAGGGATGCGTTTGAATAGCCAATTTCTCCGTGAGCATACATTCGCGGTATTTCCAGGTTTGTCGCCTTGTCCATGTTTTCCGATATTTCTTTCCATTGTTTGATCATATTCAGCGATAAATGTTCATCCCAATCAACTCCCGATTTCCACAGTTCCTGCATGAACATTTTGTGATTTACAGTAATCGGTCCAAGTATTCCCAGTGGGTCGTAAATCTTGGATGAAATTCTAAGTACATCTCTCTTTGTCATAACTTTCGCTTCGGTGGCATTGATTTTCGTAAAGGCAATGCTGTCTGTTTCTGTTTTCCACTTAAGTCCAAGTACTTTGATAACTTTTTCAGATTCATATACATTGTCTCTTTTCTCCAGATTGTTTAAACTCGTGCAATTTGACGCCCATGACCTAAGGTTAAATCCAGCCTCAATAAAAAGTCTCCTTGTATTAGCGTAATACTCTCCGACTTGTTCCTCAGTTTGAAAGCTTGATATAATATTATCTACATAAATGTCCTTGATTAACTGTTCGGTCCATTTGCTTGGATTGTTTGTCAAATGTTTGTGAATGACGGCTGATAGAATAAGAGGAAAACAAGTAGCCCCAAATAGGACTGACTTGAATCTATAAGTAACTAGAGGTCCACTGGTGTCTAACGGATCGGCATACCAAAAGAACCTGGTAACATCTCTGTCGTTCTCATCTAAAGCAACGTTAAGGAATGCCTTTTCAATGTCTGTTGTTACAGCATATTTGTGTAGGCGAAATCTGAGCAGTATAGCTGCGATGCTATTCAAATCTGGCGGTGCGTTCGATAAACAGTCATTTAAAGATGACAATTGTTTCGTCTCACGGCAGCTACAATCGTAGACAATTCTAATAGGCGTTGTATTGGACTCCTTCTTTACTGGGTGGTGAGGAATGTAGTGAACTTTATGATTTGTAGGTACTGTATCTTGTGTGCGTTCGATAAATCCTTTCCTTTCTTGTTCCGCTATTATCTCTCCATACTTTTTGAGCATTTCTGGTTCCCTTTTCAACCTATTAACTACATTACGGTAGAGGTGCATGGTCTTCTTTCCATGGTAACATTACTTGGTAACGGTTGTCATGGTAAATGATTGAGGTTTTTTCGTAGTTTTCTAGAATTTCTTGTTTGCTGGACTTTTCAGCATCTGTGTTTTCCATTCCCGTTGTTTCAAGTTTCCAAAACTGTTCTAGATTGAATTCCTCTCTCTTGTGCGATACGAGTACATTCATCATTGATGTGTTTGTGTTTACTTGAGAGGTTCCGTTGACAGGTCCGGAAAGCAAGTATCCTAACCTTGACTGAACAGCTACTGGTCCATCTCCTCTAATAGTCTTATCCTGAACAATACTCCAATAATAATCAACTCCTATAAGTAGCTCGATATTGAATGATTCATCCTCGGTGACTGCATGAGCTAGCTTTAATTTCCGTAAGTACGGGAGTTTGGCAGCATTTGATACATATGTTTTCAGTGGTGCGGCTATTTCAGGCACGATAAGAACGTCAATTGGAATTTCCTTATTGTCAATTGTTTGTAATTTCACAGTAGCTGAGCTTAGTTGTTGTGTATGGTTATTTTTGCCGGAATCTCCAAATCCAGTTATTGTAATAACCTCTCTTCCATTTGGTTGTAAGTTTAGCTTCTTGGCAAACTCGGTAGACACGAACGACCTCTGCGCGCACTCGTCGAATAAAATATTAACATCCATGATTTGATCTCTATATCTAACTGGCGCAATGGCTGTTTTCAATAATACATTTCTGTTAGTTCTCTGTGTTGATGAATGGAATATACGGATGCTTCCGATTCTTCTGTTTGTATGGTGCAAGTACTAGTAGTTTCTCTCTCCTGTTGACTGACTTTATTACACAGACTTGTGGGATGACGCTTATTACAGTTTTTGCAATTAGAGTTTGACTTACATTCTGATACTGGGTGTCTTCTCAAGCAATTGAAGCATAGTCGCTCCTTCTTTGCTATTTTCAGACGTGAGTTATGATCAGAATATTTGGTACATTCAGTAGCATAATGGTGTTCCTTACAGTAGGCGCAAGTTACAACAGTAGGTTTTTGAACTGATTTACTGCTACCGTTAGCGTTACGGCGTTTTGTGTTGGTAAAAAAAGCTGCTGTGGCTGTGGGGTATTCACTGTTATGTACACCTTTCTCTGATTGAAGAATTGTCAGCTCTTTGAATATTGCTTTTCTGAGATTATTTAATTCCCAGTCCGTAGATCCATGTTCTCTAGTTAAACATTTACGTATTTCACCGGGCATTTTATCTAGAATTACGGGTACTAATACAGTTCCATATGATTCCTGTGTATGACCTAATGATTCCAAACCACGGATATAAGATTCAGCTTTGTCATAGAATGTTTTCATACTCATAAGTGTGTTTTTTGGAGCAGGCAAATTCAAGATAGCTTGCATGTACGACTGAATAATCAAATGTTTCTGACCAAATCGTTCATGGAGTAGCCCAATAGCATTAGCGTAATTACTATTTGTTAGCGCAAAACCAGCAATTGTGTATGATGCTTCTCCTTCTAATAATGACTTTAAGTAATTGAACTTTTGCACATCGCTTAGCGTGACATTACTGTGGACGGCAGTGTCAAAAGAATCCCAAAATGCGGTCCAATCTAGGATATTTCCGTCAAAGGTAGGTAGGTTCAGTTTTGGTAGTTTGTGATTAGCGGTACCATTGACATTTGAAGCAGAATGCTGAGTAGGGATGCGGAATTCAGAAACTTGTGAATTATGTGTGAAGTCGCATGCTGAATTGGGTTGATGAACATTTTGTGACTGCTCATTTACTGATGAAAAGCTTTTAGCATTTGCATTTAGAGAAGAAGTCTTGATTTGCAACAATTTGCGTATTTTGCGAATCTGGGGATCTAACTTGAAATAATACTCATCTGTGTCTATGAGTTCAGCTTCAATGTCCTCCTCCTGTGTATTGTCCAATATCTTGGCATCAATTTCCTTCAAAATTGTCTGTTTCTCCGTTAGTGAATCAAGAATAGTTTCCAGCTCTTCCGTGTCCAAATCGCCTTCTCCAGGGTTTTTCTTTTCTTCAAATCTCCGTAGAATCCTCGAAACTACGCTGCGGTGTCCCACTCTGGTTGACTTCAGTGGCTTGGATGACATCTTCCGTGTTCGTCACGGCACCATATGTCGAGATGCGTTAAATAGTGATTGTATATTTAAATAGGGTTTAACTTGTAATGGCGAAACTAAGTAATGGACGTCACAAGACGTGACGTTACAGACGTTACATAGATACAAGATACGGCGCGATGAAGAATGAAATGAAATTGAATAAAGACAATTAGATTCACAACAACATCTATTAATTTTGGCCTCAGTGAGTAGGTCAAAGGTCAGGGTATCATTACTAATAGAATTGATTTTTTTTTATTGACACATTATGCATTCCTGGGGAAGCGGGTATATAAAAGTGAGTTGGGCTCATAGTTTTTCTAGCTATTTACTAAAGCGTTTTATGATTCAAAAATAAAGTTTGTTCAACATTTACTTTTGGAACGCCGGTATACCATGAAAGGGGAGAGGGTATCATTGCGATTTCCATTTTATATGCCAGCGAAGCTGGCACATATGGTAAGAATGTCATCCAAGGATATATATTGGTGCCTTTGATTTTTTTCTGCCTGTCACCTGACCTTTTTTGTACGACCAAACGATCACATGACAAAATCTACTTCATTCATTGGCTAATTTCATTTTTCAACATAACGAGAGTCAGTTTGCTTACACATTTTTTGAAAAACTCAAAATTTTTACTTTTTGTTACCCAGTCAACCCGAAATATGTTGCTAAAAAATTTTCAGTTTATTTAAATCATATGTCTCGAGTTTCAACGACAAAAAATTCCCTTCTGGTTTCCTTTCCATTTCACGAGGTCACCATAACGGCAATCCGCTCAACCGGAAACTAACTGTGTTGTCCTGGTGACATTGACGATGAACCGCGATATTGCCGTTCAGCAGTTTAGAAGTTTTTACATAGCCTAGTGTTGTTGTGAATGGAATTATGTTAATTACTAGTTATAAAAAAAAATTTCTAGAGTCCTTTCCTCCATTCAAACGGTTTGGAAATAACTGCAATCTACCTGGAACATAGGGTTTAACAAGCTTTTATTAACTGACTAATCAGTCATTGATCGTCATTCAGTGCCTCTTCATTAGCGAGGGGAAATTACGTTTGTTGTTATGAGAAATGCCTCTTTGACCCACGGTTAGCATTTTTTAAAAGTCAACGAAAAGAGGGCAAAATTGCCTTTTTGACACTTATCCGAAAAGACTGCAGACTCAGTCTTCGGCCGTTCCTAACAAGGCTTCAATGCACGTTCCAAGCTTCTCACAGTGAAATATAATAACTCCAACAAACATCACTGAAAATGAAATTACGAATGAGATAATGTCTTACCTTGAAAATGAAATAATATCCCATTTCCCTTTATTTCAACACTGGCCTTTTGTGATGCTGTTGACTGAAAACTTTCAAAATGAAATGGCATTTGCTTTTAAATAACATAATGCTCAAATTATTGTGAAAATTTGCAATCCTCAAATATGAACACAACTTGGCGTCTGCTACATGCTACACAGGAAATGTAATACCTCAGTTCCAGGACCGACAACTACGTATATCAAAGTTGAGATTGCAATGCGCTCTGGTGAAGCAAGATATATTTGTTGGGGATTTGAATCATCAATTATGATATAATAAGGCTGAATATATATTTCGATATTTCCTCTAAATCGTAGAGTATTCGTAAAACCAGAATCGTTATCTACCTTAACTTACCTCAGTGAAATTAATTCTTTCTATGCAGCAACCATTTCTAAATATTTCAGTCAACAAAACAAATTTCCATCTTTTATTTAAAGGAGCTTGACATATGACAAGTAGTAGCATTCTGTAGATTATATGGTTATGATTTGTTTTAAATACACGCCAGGGACCGACCATTTAATTTGATGGGGAGGCTATGGCTTTTTTCCCAAAAAATATTTTGAAGCTGATTTCGTGTGAAAAAATATTCTGGCTGCAAAATATGATGAAACAAATATCCTGAAATTATTCTTGTTTTGAAAAAAAAAATATTTTGTTGATACAAGTTTAAATTCTGTCCAGAAAAAACCATAACCCCCCTTTTCAAGTTAAATGGTCGGTCCCGAATTTTTAGAATATAGAATATTCTTTACTCCATAATCTACAGAGAACATGTTTAATTGTGCCACTCGCTAAAAATGGTGACATTAGGAAAACAACATATGACAAAATATTTCTCAAGGAACCGGCCAATCATGCATCTATATATAATTATTATTGTATTCTGCATCACATTACCTACTGGGCCTTATTATGGGGTTTGGAGGTATGTTTGAGGAACATACAATGTACATGCATTCAAATCCTTAGGTTGCAGGAACCTATTTAAGTAAATGCGTACTCACCCAATTTATCACTTGGTCCAAGGAAACAGAAGACAATATGACACAGACAACACAAATAAAGAAAAAAAAAACGCAAAACTGAATCACTCCAAGTAGTGTGAACCCTCCAAAATGGAGGTAGCATCAGGGCCTCCAAAAGCGGTACACGAATTATATGTTAATCTATGGTACTTGTCACCCTACTAAACAGTCATAGTCTTTGTTTGTCAGTACTTCAATAAACACTTGATCTTACTGTAATTGTGTATTAGCCGACCCAGAAGGGGTTTCGTGGGTATGAACACCCTTTTTTCTGAGAAAAAAATTCATGCAGAATATTTGCAAAAAGTGGATAAAACTTGCAAAACAATCGACTGGAACCTCATTGGAATCAAACCTTTTTGAAGGCTGGATCCACAGGTTTGATCTGTCTTATCATGTAACAAGATTTCGTAAAACGCCTAGCTGGTGCAACACAGCGACATTAATTAGTTGTGTTTAAAAGTCTCTGTTAAACATAACATATTTTGAGCGAAAGAGTTGTGATGTAAGACGCGGACATGCTGGAAAATTACTGCTCAAAACAGAAAGTTCACTATTGAAAGGTTGAAATTAACACGTTTGTCGTCAAACGTCTAGAGCTGCGGAACCTATAACAATAACTATAGGTTCTTTTATTTTTTCTGACTTGGTGGTCCGCAACTATCAAAAAATCAGCACAAGGACCATAACAGCTACACATAAGGCAGAATCGGGGGTATTTTATTCATGAGCTAAAATCACGTGACCACGCCCCTTTTTGGTGAATTACTTCCCTTTATTAAAGTTTAATTTTTAAAGTACATCTCAGTGTTCCGGATTATTTTCATACTAACCCCGTCTTTACTGTATTGATGTGATCTTCCGTGATGAAAAGTTTTTGTTGTGGGAATTTTAAAACATAGAAATTGTGGTTAAAAGCTGTCTGTAGAAGGATTTCCCGTCTCTGGAAAGCTTAGAATTACACATTTTCAATTTAATTTGGCCGCAAATTTTCTTGGGTAAGTTTAAAAGGGACAATTGTTTATGAATCTATGCGACTTATATTTCACAGTCATATGCGGACAAATTTGCTACATATTTATCTTTGATGTGTATTTTTCTGTCAAAGATAGCTTACTCGGCAGTTTTACAATGGCACCTACAGTCAAAATGTCATGATCCCGCTTCGAATTTCAAACTTAATTGGCCGAAAATTTTCATTATTACAGATAAGTATTTATGTATAGAATAGACGTAAACAATGTGTAGAATCTTACTAGATGCGGACAAATATGTTCTGAAGTGTATTATTAGGTCATTTTGCAAAATTTCAACATCTCCCCTATGCATTTCAACTAAACATAGTTACAAGATGGTCGCTATGCAAATTAGTAAAGTACCCCTAATTCTGCCATATGGGTTCTGCAGCTAGGACTTATAATGAGATATACGTCCTTGTCCATAGTAATCACTATACTAGAGCTGGGTAAAGGTCTGGAATTTCTTCGCTGGCATTCAAGGCCGAGCCTTCCTCATATTATACTTAGTAAATCCCGAATTCCTGGAGATTTATAAAAAAAAACGATCTCGCCGGTAAATTTGTTCGAAAATGTTATATTTTGAAGTTTTGAAAATGAACTCTTCTTATTGTTTGTTCAATTGTGGTTCACGAATACTCAAGTATGAGGGGAACCCCTCAACTTTAATGATGTTTGTTTTTTTTTTATCTACTCAATATTAATCACATTTTTCCAATCCCGTAGTTTCTCATGAATATCGTGATTTCCCTTTGAATAACGTGCTTCTCCCTTATTCTTAGGTATTTTTATCCCGAATTTCTGGCCTTGTATTGATTTTCCGAAATGGCCAATTATGACGTCCCCCCAAAATGGTCTCTCCTTGCAGAGAACGATTGAGTTGATGAGTTTTTAGCAATGTCAGTACAAAAGCAACCTGAAAAAAAAAAGATCTACGTAAAGCCTATATACAAATGACTTCGGCATTTTTCTACTTGCTCAATAAAATCTAAATAAATATATAATCAGAACTAGAGGCTAAGAGATTGAGTCAGTATCATTAAATTCACAAAATACTTCCAAGCCATGCCTATTTTTATGTAAAAAATGCTGTTTATCTAATATGATCTAATGTCAAGCCATCTTCTCAAAGTGGCAACAAAATATTGCCAGATCGATTTTGAAATGAGCAATCTTTGTAAAGAAACTTCCAAAAACATTGCAATAGTTTAGTTGATATTGCTTCAATAATTTCATGGGCCAGAACGAATTGTGCAATCTTTGTAAACGACCATTCATATACCATACTGTTTAGTTAGAAAAACAAAGAATTAAGCTTCAAGGACGAGAAATTGCCGTGCTTTCTCTCGTCCTTGAAGCATCTGTTTGGTGTGGTTGCCCTTCAGTTGAAATTCATAAGGCCCAAACGTTGAAAAGTTCACCTCCGACTCCCTTTGTAAGCTTAAGTGTTTATTTTTGTACATTTTTGTATATTTTAGCTTTTAATTGTGTCCCACATTACCATTTTCTTCTTTTTAATACGTTTTCTTGTCTGATACGATTAAAAGGAGGACACTTTGTAATAGACTTTCCTTACATCATATCAGAACAGGTTGGTTAAATTTGCTTCGTTCCAGAGCAGATGATAAAAAACGATGTTGAACTATATACGTATGTTCCGCGCTGGATTTAATGTTTTTAACGCAGCGTAACCAAATGAGCAATTTTTGTAAAGGACCTTCCAAACATGCATCATTCCTTTAAAGTTTTGTTAAATTTGAATCCAGTACTTGCAGAGATGAACAAAATCTGAATAGTTGACGGGCAGTGTACGACGTACGACTGACAGACAATCGGGAGGACACACAAGGAACACCAGATCATGGCAACAATCACACTGACTCTTCGGTTCAGGTGAGCAAAAAATCAGTACAGTTTGATGTTTATTTNGCTGGACTTGATTGCTCTTTGTTCAGGGGCCGACTCCAACCTGCCGTTGGGTGTGGGGTTTTCTCACCGTTCATTGAAGATCTTATGGTGGCTTTGAGTTGTTATTACTCCCCTTTGGGTCGTTGTCTCTTTGACACATTCCCCGTTTCCCTTCTTTTTTCTATTCCAACTATGTTAAACTATATACGTTTGTTCCGCGCTGGATTTAATGTTTTTACCGCAACGTAACCAAATGAGCAATTTTTGTAAAGGACCTTCCAAACATGCATCATTCCTTTAAAGTTTTGTTAAATTTGCACCAGTACTTGCAGAGATGATCAAAATCTGAATAGTTGACGGGCAGTGTACGACTGACAGACGATCGGGAGGACACAGAAGGAACACCAGATCATGGCAACAATCACACTGACTCTTCGGTTCAGGTGAGCAAAAAATCAGTACAGTTTGTGTCAGATTGCTTCATTACGTTCAGATAAAATGATCAAAATATGTTTTCCTCGATGCAAAAATATTTTCAAAGTCATGTTTGATGTTGAAATGTAACAAAAAAGGCAACCTTGAAGACTTGAAATACATTATTCCTTTTGTTTTGGTTGAATTTGCTTCAATACTTTCGTAAGAGAATCTTTGTAAAAGACCTTACACATTTAATTGCAATACTGTTTAGTTGAATTTGCTTCACTAGTTTCAGAGCAGATTAAAAAAAGTTCTTGTTAAACTACAATCGAGCTTGCAGGCATCATTTTTGTCGAATCCGAATAAAATGAACAATCTTTGTAAAGGACCTTCAATGCATTATGCCAGTAGAGTTAAGTTAATTTCCTTAACATTTTCGGAGATGACCAAAATGATGATTTTCCCTTAGGTCTAATATTTAACTTTGTTCAGCAGTGACGGTCATATTTTTGTTGCACATCCAAACTTAGTACAGGGATTCCATATATCATTCCGATACAATTTAATTAAATTTCCTTCAGTGAACATGATGTAAATATGGCTTTCCCATATGATCCAATGCTACACCATGTTCCATGCTGGCGGCCATGTTTTTCGTAGGTCCAAACAAAATGAGCAGTCTTTTTACGACCCTTACATAAATCATTCCAGTACAATTTAGTTAAATTTGGTTCCCTTAAGTTCATAGCAGATGATGAAATTGATGTTTTTCCCAGATAATGACCGGGTCTTTGTCGTGTTGGACCAAAATGTGGTGTTAAGTAAACACGTCATTCCAATGTTTGATTAGATTTGTTTCAATGGTTTTTGATTGTCAAAAATGTTCTATGGTGTTAGAAATGTTTTTGTTGAATCGGAACGAAATTAGCATTTATTTAAATGATCTTTCATAGAAGATTCCTGTAACAATTAGTTAAATTTGCTTTAGTGATTTCAGAAAAGAGTTGTCGCCAAGTGCCAACCAGTAATACCCCCGCTCATTGAGCTATTGGTATGAACAAATATAAGAACGTGTGGACACAATACAGGTGTGGACACTGTACAAGTACAGACAAAATACAGGTGTGGACACTGTACAAGTACGGACACAATACAAGTATGGACACAAAGATATAATCCTCAAGAAATTAACAGAAGATAGTAACTCACATGTCTGAAAATGCATTCATCAATATTAAATGACTACACGCAAAGCTTGTGACAAAATTTCAAGTTTGTTTCACTACATTTCGTGAACAAGTTCTCATTTGGTCAAACAGGAAGTACACATCTAACAGGACTAAAAACAGACGATTTCCCTTGCAATTAATCATATAGTGGTTGCATACAAATGTTTATTGGCCATATGCAGAAACCCAATTCACAGTAACTTTCAGAGCAGATGATGGTTTTTCCGTAGGGTCCAATGTAAACTTTATTCCGCGCTGATGACAATGCTTTTGTCAACTCAAAACAAAATAAGCAATTTCCGTGGGGACCCCCAAAACATCCTGTAAAGATTTGTTGAATTTGACTCATTAGTTTTTGAGATGATGATGAAATGATGATTTTCCCATAGGGTCCAATGTTAAACTGTTCCGTGCTGGCGACAATGTTTTTATTGCATAGGAATAAAATAAGCAGTTTTTGTAAAGGACCTTTAATACATTTGGTTGACCTGCTTCAGTGGTTTCACATAAGATGATCAAAATGTGATCCAATGTTAAACTATGTTTCGCTCTGGCGGCAATGATTTTTGTCAAATACGACCAAAATGGGCAATCTGCTTGTTTATGAAAATAATGATTTTCTAATAGGATCCACTGTCCTGCGCTGGTTTTATCAGATAGGAGCGAAATGAGCAGTTTCTGTGGAGGACCACCAAAATATCATTCCTGCAAAGTTGTTCTGTGTTGGCAGCCATTTCTTGTCAAATCCGACCAAAATGGGCAATCTTTGTAAAAGACCCTCCATACATCATTCAAATTCAGCTTGATGATGAAAATGAGGATTTTCCCAAAGAATCCAATGATAAATTATGTCCTGGGCTGTCGGCCACGCTTTTCACCAGATTGGAACGAAATGAGCAATTTTTGTAAAAGACTTTCCATACATCATTTGTGGAAAGTTTGGTTGAATTTGATTCAGAGATGATCAAATTGTGATTTTTCCAATAAGGTCCAATGCTAAACCATGATCAGGGATGGCTGCGATGTTTTTTTACATCCAATCGTAATGAGCAATCTTTATAAAGGACCTCCCAGTTCAAAATAGCATTCCAATAAATTTTAGTTCAATTTGATTCAAGGTTTTCAGAGAAGATGATGTTCCCGTAGAGTCACATGTTGATAAAATATGTTCCGAGCTGGCGGTCATGTTTTTATCAGGACAAAATGAACAATTTTTGCTGAGAACCACAAAGATATCATTCCTGTAAAGTTTGAATTTTCTTCAGTTATTTCGAAGAAAATAGTGAAAATGACGATTTCCCATTGGTTCTAATGTTTAACAATGTTCCGTGCTGGTAGCCATCTTTTTTGACGTATTGGAATGAAATGAGCAATTTTCATGGACCTTCCATGCATCATTCCTATGAAGTTTGGCTGAATATTTGTGTTTTCCGAGGAGATGATCAAAATGCGATTTTCTGATAGGGTTTAAATTTGATTGTCCTGCACTGGCAGCTAGTTTTTTTTCACATCCTACTGAAATGAACAATCTTTGTAAAAGACCTTACGTACATCATTCCTTTGTTTCCATTATTTCAAGTCCGATGATTTTCCCATATGGTCTAATGTTAAACTATGTTCTGTGTTGGCCACAATGTTTTTTTTATATGATTGGAAGAACTTTTTTTTTTTTTGAAAAAGGTCACATATAAATCATTCCTGTAATGTTTGGTTGAATTTGCTTCAATGATCTCAGAAAAGATGATCAAAATGTGATCTTCCCAAAGGATCTAATGTTAAAATATGATAGTGCAGGTAGCAGACTTTTTGTTAAATCCCTACGAAATGAGCGATCTTAGTAAAGGACCTTCCTAACACCATTCCATAGTTAAGTTAAGTTTGCTTCAACAGTTTCAGAGCAGATAATGAAATAACTAAATACCGAAGTTACTGTGAATTTAATTTCTGCATATGCGTATTTCTACAACTTATGTCTCTTTAGTGCAGATGAAATCTATGATGGTCAAATGTTTACTAAGTTGGTAGCCATGTCTTTCGTCAGATCGGAAGAAAATCAGCAATCTTTGTAATAGACCTTCCATACATCATTTCTGTGAAGTTTGGTTGAATTGACTTCAGCGGTTTCATAGGATATAATGCAATGTGGATTTCCAAAAGGGTCCAGTTTTTAACTATGTTCTGTGCTGGCGAGGGTCCTTTACGAAAATTGCTCTTAAATTCAATTCCTATGCGATAAAAAAATTCGCATAGGAATGAATTTAAAGGCAATTTTTGTAAATGACCATCCATACATAATTCCTGTAAAACTTGCTTCAGTGGTTTCACAGAAGATGTTCAAAATGTGATTTCCTCGAAAGATCTAATGTTAAACTGTGTTCAGCGCTAGCTTTCATGTTACCTGTAGAATCAGAACAAAATGACCTTCACTTCATTGTTCCACTACAGTATAGTTAAATTGCTTCAATACATTTTGAGCAGATTATCAAAATGATGTGTTTCCTATGGGTTCAATGTTGAAAATAAGTTCTGTGCTGGCAGCCGAGTTTTTGTCGAATAGGAGCCAAATCTTGTATGTTGGTAAAGGACATTCCATACATCATTCCCGTGAAGTTTGGTTGAATTTGTTTCAGTGGTTTAAGAAGAAGGAAGAAAATCTGAAAAGTTGACAGACATGACGGACACGGACGCCAAGTGATGGAAAACAGCTGAAACTGACCCTCAGGTCAGTTGAGCTAAAAAAAAATTTAATATAGGGTCAAATATCGATCAATGTTTGCACTAGTAGCCATTTTTCGAAGGAACATAAACATATTATTCCTTTCAAGAATTTGCTTCTCTAGGTTCAGAGATGATTTAGACATGGGGGTCCAATGTTAAACTATGTGCTCGCTCTGGCAGCCATATTTTTGTGTCCGATCCAACCACATGTACAATCTTTGAAAATGATTTCCATGCATCCTTCCTGTGAAATTTGGTTGAATTTGCTTCTGCGGTTTAAGAAGGGAAAAAATGTGAAAAGTTGACAGACATGACGAACACGGATGCCAGGTGATGGAAAACAGCTCAAACTGACCCTCAGGTCAGTTGAGCTAAAAACAAATTTAACATAGGGTCAAATGTCGATCAATGTTTTGCACTAGTAGCCATTTTTCGTCGGGCATAAGTAAATGAGCAGTTTTTGTGAAGGAACACAAACATATTATTCCTTTCAAGAATTTGTTTCACTGGGTTCGTAGATATGGGGGTCCAATGTTAAAGTAGGTGTTCGCTCTGGCAGCCATATTTTTGTCCAATCCAACCGAATAAGCAATCTTTGAAATAATTTACATACATCATTTCAGTCAAGTTAATATGGAAAAGAAAGGAAATGGGGTGGTTTCAAAACAAATGATGTGAATGATTTTTTCCCTTGTGGTCCAATGTATCTATTTTTGCAGTTTGGGCATGTTTTTTTCTTGAATCAAAGAAATGAATATTCTTTCTAAAGGACTTTCCATACATCATTGTTTGAATTTGCTTCAGTTGTTTTAAATGTCAAAAGCTTACAGACGACAGACAGATGGTGAACCAAGGCCAAACATTAAGTAATAGCAATAGCTCACACTGACCCTTTAGGTCAGGTAAGCTAATGAACTAATATACAGTATACTTGGCACATTGAAAACACATATAAAAGTCCTAAACATAGCCTTAAGATTAGCCCAATATTAGTTATTTTGCAAATATTCATATGACAAATTTACAAGGACAAATATGTTGTATGAACTAAATGTCTTGCCTAAAAGAATACATATGTGAAATATGAAAGCCCTTTCACTTACCTTTGACAATTTTATTCAATTTTCAAAAAGTTGGTAACATGATTAGGTTAAGGTCAAATAAAGGGTATCTTAAAAGGTCTTACCACAAAGAAGACATATACAAATAGTTAGAACCATATCAAACAATTCAAAAGTCTTGTTGAAAAAACAGACCAAAAACTACTGTTCGTGTGGTTCCAATTTTGGTGGTTCGATTAAACCACGAAGTTAAGATCCCAATAAAATGCACTTTTTCCATGGAGTTTGAATGTATGGAATTTGAAACATCGAATTTAAGTACCTACAAAATAGTGATATTTCAGAAAACCACGAAAATTGATGTCCATGAATAAAAGTACTTCCACAGTATATGCCCCATGAATTTTTTTGTAAGCTGTCTTAAAATTTGAACACATCTAAATCTGAATAAAAATAAGTAATTTAGCTCTTTTGTTCTAGCAGGGGTGATCTGAATTGGATCACCCCAGTTAGAACAAAGGATACTTTTTTTTAAATTTGTCAATGCTAGACTTCTAGAAAATGTCCAGTTTTTTGGAATTAGTACATTTAGGCACGGACCATTTGATTTTCAGGGGGGGGGGCTGGTATTTTTTAGAAAAAAAATTCTGGCCCTGACTTTTGCCAAAAAAAAATTCTCTGGCCAGCATCTGGGTTGAAAAAAATAATCTGGCCCTGATCCTGTCCATTAGAAAAAAAAGCCCGGCTCAACAAAATTTTCTACCATAATGTATATTGAAAAAAGATAATCTGGCCCGCGAAGCGGGCGAAAAAAAATTCCCGGCTCTGGTGAAAATCCCAGAGCCCCCCCCCCTGAAAATCAAATGGTCCGTGCCTTACTGGACTCCTGCCTTGCCTATTACACCACTAACTCGTTGGAATTGGTAAAAATTGTATATAAAGAATCGTTGTGGGGAACAACAAGGGTATATATTATAATCATCGTATAGAATGTTTATGTATATTGGTTTTCCTTCACTTACTATATTAGCTTGGATGTAAATTAGTTATCACACTATGACTTGGTTTGTCTGTGTAAGCTCACCTCTCCGGCCTCCAGCCTTCGGGGTGATCTTATCCAGACACTCTACGTCCTTGTGTGATAACTATTAGTAAACTAGAGGCGCTGAGACTGAGCCTGTATCGCTTAATTGATTGATTGATTGATTGAATATTGTTTAACGTCTACTCAGCA
>MJUU01036482.1:34448-73957 GCA_002080025.1 Modiolus philippinarum | reverse complement strand
AGTCAAACTTCTTGCTATTGCGTACAACCCAAATGTACCTTTTCGACCCCATCACCAGGCTGTATCGTACAAGATATATCTGAACTCAGTCACAAGACTTCCTATTACATAATTAAGTATCAAAAGGAATTGATGCTCACCTTGATTTCAAATTAATCAAATATTTTTCTTCCATTATTCCAAATGGATTTGATTTACTAATGTCGAGCGCTGGAGAGTCGGATCCCATATATTTTTTTGAACAGCATTTACTTCTGTTTTGTCCTTACCGCAAGGGAAAATTTCGAAGGAACTGCTGTATACTGGTTTGATTCAAAATTATCAAATGTCGTTCAACATCTCTCTCAAAAGCAAAAAATTATTAGAAGGCAGAGGAAATCGTCTGCAAATATTTTCTGTAAACTTCAATTGGGTAGTAGCAACCGTTCTTACAAAACTGGCTTGAATGCCTGCAAGCCTTTATTTCTCATACGCGAAAAGGGGTTTGCGAATAATTACAGAGTACAATAAAATGGTGAAGAATATAATGAAGTGAGTATTGAACATGAATTATATACAAAAATTGTATGAGGCGTGTACATACTCAATAATGAGTTAAAGAAAGTTAGTCATATGACCACATTGTTAATATTGAATTACAGTCAGTAAAAATTTACAGAATTAAGCTAAGTTAGAATTCAACAATTTTATCCCTTAAAATTGCCAAAACACGACCGAAAGAAGCAAAACAAGATGCTCATATATAAAATCGTATTATTCAAATGACGACTAAGAGTATACAAGAAGAACAGCAATAAAAGCGTTGTTCCTTTGTTTGTTTAACCATGTTTTTGTAGAGACTTTTTCTCATTTGCATTTACTCAATATCCTTTCCTTCATCAAGTATACTTGAAAGTTTTAAACAAGTTAAACAAAATCATCTTCCAAAATCAAATTAATGCAATGTTTGGTCCGGCTGTATAAGTGCCACTTCCCCCACTTTGTGGCGGAGGTCAGCTCATCTCAACGAGTTTTCACGATCTGATCTTTGGCGATAACGCGGCACAGTATGTCTCTTTGAAATTATTCGTCTTGACTACTGATCTCAGGGTCAAGTACAACGAAGATTAACTGATGTGTGCCATACAAATTGAATATTGCCTATGTGCCTGATGAATATTGCTTATGTGCCAATGAATTGAATATTGCTTATGTGCTAATGAATTGAAAATTGCTTATGTGCCAATGAAAGGAATATTGCTTATGTGCCAATCAATGGAATATTCCTTACGTGCCAAGGAAATGAATATTGCTTATGTGCCAATGAAATGAATATTGCTTATGTGCCAATAATTGAATATTCCTTAGGTGCCAAGGAGATGAATATTGCTTATGTGCCAATGAATTGAATATTGCTTATGTGCCAATGAAGTGAATAGATAATTGATTAGGTGCCAATGAATTGAATATTGCTTTTGTGCCTAATTAATTGATTATTGCTGATGTGCCTAATGAATTTAATATTGTTCTATGAATAGAACGATTCTTTTGTGCCGAATTTTCTAAGCGAACATTCTTTGTGCAAATAATGAATTGTTTGATTGATTGATTGATTGATGTTTTACGCCAACTTCAGCAATATTTCAGCTGTATTGTGGCGAGAACAGTTAAATATATTGAACAATTTTAATACATAAATATATAAAATATAAATATAAAAATTAATTTAAAGGAGTTATACAGCCGCGACCAAAACCTTGCCAATGTTAATTAATAAATAATAAATTAATTAAATTTTATGCATTTTTTTATTGGTATATAGAACTTAAAGAGAGGGTTAAGTCATCACTTAGTGTTTCGTCGTTAAATTGATCGATTGGTTTTAAACTTCAACCATTAAATTAATATACACAAATCCGCTGGGTTGAAATTGAACATCATGTATCTATTCTATCAATTTGTTTTGTAGCTGTTGTGCTATTGTTTTCCCCGATAATAACATCTATTCGCTTTCTCGAATAGATTGATTTATCGAGAAACAAGGTACATTGTATGTATGTTAGAGTTGTTTCTCTTTTCGCATGCATATGCTAAATGAACCATTTAATCAACTTGAGAGTTAAGCGAGTTATCTCCAATCTTCGATATATGAAGATCCCGTCTGAGAATTTCCGGCCTTTCCTCCCTGGCATCAGACAGGTACGCATCCATACATATCTGTTACAAACAGTCGCAAACCCAATAAAAACCCAACCCTTGATCCCACCCTATATTTTGTTTTGTTAACAAAATTTCTGCTGCTGCTTAATTTGTATTTTCGGGAATGTAGAAGTGTGGAAGGTCTTGTTTTGTCACTTCAACCAAATGATGATTTCTCGGTGTAGACGAATATGCGAAGACAGGAAGAGCTATATGAGCAGTACTTGGAAGGAAGAACACAATGCATACAAAGAATGTGGAAGTGTAGATAAGTTTCTAAGACTAATTTAACCAAAAACTGAACCCTCGGCGCGGCTAACCGAGTCAAAACGACGTGTTGCAAGAACTCCTTTGAGAAATACTTCAATGTGATAACGCGGCACAGTATGTCTCTTTGAAATTATTCGTCTTGACTACTGATCCCAGGGTCAAGTACAACGAAGATTAACTAATATGTGCCATACAAATTGAATATTGCCTATGTGCCTGATGAATATTGCTTATGTGCCAATGAATTGAATATTGCTTATGTGCCAATGAATTGAAAATTGCTTATGTGCCAATGAAATGAATATTGCTTATGTGCCAATCAATTGGATATTCCTTACGTGCCAAGGAAATGAATATTGCTTATGTGCCAATAAATTGAATATTCCTTACGTGCCAAGAAAATGGATATTGCTTATGTGCCAATGAATTGAATATTGCTTATGTGCCAATGAATTGAATATTGCTTATGTGCCAATGAAGTGAATAGATAATTAATTACGTGCCAATGAATTCAATATTGCTTTTGTGCCTAATTAATTAAATATTGCTGATGTACCTAATGAATTTAATATTGTTCTATGAATAGAACGATTCTTTTGTGCCGAATGTTCAAAGCGAACATTCTTTGTGCAAATAATGAACTGTTTGATATGTACAAATTAATTTAAAGGAGTTAATCAGCCGCGACCAAAACATTGCCAATGTTAATAAATAAATAATAAATTAATTAAATTTAATGCATTTTTATTGGTATATAAAACTTAAAGAGAGGGTTAAGTCATCACTTAGTGTTTAGTCGTTAAATTGATCGATTGGTTTTAAACTTCAACCATTAAATCAATATACACAATCTGGGTTGAAATTGAACATCATGTATCTATTCTATCAATTGGTTTTGTAGCTGTTGTGCTATTGTTTTCCCCGATGATTTCAACAATAGCACTCGATATACTTTTTTTTTCATTTATCAATTATTTAAGGTTTAGTATTAGTCTTATTTGTTTGGTAACTATGAATATTGCAATGATTTTTTTACTTTAATGTACTATATTTTTTTTATTTTGTAACATACATGTACGTAAGCCTCAAAGAAACATCAAAATTATTTCAAATTATTTTGTCATATAATTAAAAAAAAATCTAAAATTTAATGTTCATGAATTAACCTTGAATATAATTTTTATCATATACTTAGATAAAAGCAAATTTTTACCTCAAGATACAGCATTTAATTTTTTATGAAAATCACTGATAATAGGAGTTTGACTGTTAGCGGGCTGATAAAACTACTTCCGGAATTTATCATAATCATTTGCCTTTTCGTCACAACTCGGAAGCTTTATCACACGCAAGTTCGGGTATTTCCGCAAAAATGAGAAGTATACGATCTCGAGCATACGATTAATATTTCTATACTGCAATCTTAAATAGGTCTATGTGAAAAATTATTGAGAAAGGCTTAAAAAATATTTAAATATGAAATGTAACAACAAATCGCATTGCTGTCTTTTTATATATAGGATATCGATTACCTGTCAACTCCATCAAAACTAAAACCAGCACCGACAAAATTGACCACAAACTATGCCAACAATGAATATTATTCATTAAAATAGATCTGCTATTAATTGAATAGCTTTAAGTATGTATTTTTTATCAAGTTCAAGTTCAATATTAAATTTCATTAAAACATAATTTCAATTTAAAGTTATCAGAATTATAATTTAAATACAAAAATACATAAGGTGCACAATAAAGGTTAACCAACCAGGAATTTGGGGATATGGATGTCATTAATTCAAAATATGAACACCCATAAAATGTTATTTCTGCATGAAGGCCATACAATGCTACTTTATGTATGAACTTAATCTAAATAAGATCTGTTTACACACGTGCTAAAAAAGGTCAATTGAGATATAAAATAATATCGATATTGCAGTAAATCTGTGTCAGTCTCAGAATGGTCATTTATCCAAATTAACAGCAACTTTGGTATTATGTTATTTATATATTTGCCTCGATATTTAGTTAAAGTATATGATAAAAACATCACTACATGTCATTTGTCATATCACGTCCTTTATCAGCCCTCGGTCATGTATAATCTCTCGAGCCTAACGGCTCTCGGGCTGATATAAGGACCTAGGGCTGATAAGGGCGTGATATGAAAAATACCATGTAATAATCTATATTAATTTCCACCAACTGTATATTACATAGATCTCATAACCATGCACAAATTATGAGTGTGTAAATAGTAGCAAAGAGTGTCATCAGAGTACAGAAAATTGTCCAAATATTTGACCTCAAATTTTTATTTGAATTTAATAAAAATAATAAATTCAAGAATAAATACAAGAAATAACAAAATACCGAAGTTACTTTTAATTTAGTTTCTGCATATGTGTATTTCGATAAATTATGTCTCTTCAGTGCAGATCAAATCCAAACATTTTGAAATCCAAATACCAAAATATGTGTACAAACTTACCATGGGAACAAATTACCATGGGATGTATATAGTGAAGCCAAAATCAGCTAAGAACAGAGCTATGAGAGACGGATATACTCCTCAGTTTTGAACAAAATTTTGTAAAATTTAGGTATTGCAAGCTTCCAAATAAAATCAGTCTTCGGGCCAGCACCAAACTACTGGCTACTGGGTTGTTGAATACCCTCGGGGACTAACAGTTTACAGCAGAGGCATCAGCGTATTAGTAATAAAGAAATACCGAAGTTACTGTTTATTTAGTTTTTGTATATGTGCATTTCGACAAGTTATGTCTCCTTAGTGCAGATCAAATCGAAATATTTGGAAATACAAATACCGAAATATATGTAAAAACTGATAGAGTACAAACTACCAATAGGATCAAAATATTGAAGTCAAAATCAGTTTTAAGTGAAGACTGCTTTGCAATATTTTAACCTACCTGCTATCATTGGCTTGCAGGAGAACAATTCCTGCTTAACCCGGCTATCAAAGCCATCTTACGGCTTGCAGGGTACAATTCCTGCTTGACAGAAACTATAATAAGAAACATTCTTCAGCTTGCAGGAGAATATTCCCATCTGAATATTGGCTATCAGGAACAGTCTTTTGCTTGCATGAGAATAATTCTTCCTTAGAATGGCTCTCAGAAACATCCTTTTACTTGCAAGAGAACAATTCCTCCTCAACATACGCTTTCAGAATTATTTTTCGGTTTGCAGGAGAACAATTAATCCTTTACAAGGGTTACCAGAATAATTCTTTGGCTTGTAGGAGAACTAATTCTTCCTGAACATGGCCATCAGAAATAAACTTTGGCTTTCAAGTGAATTACCTCATTAACAAGGGATATCAAAGACATAAGAAAACAATTCCTCCTCGTCAAGGCTATAAAAAAACTTTCTTTGGATTGCAAGAGACTAGTTCCATCTTCGGCTATCAGAAACATTCTTCAGCTTGCAGGAGAACAATTTCTCCTTAATAGAGGCTAGAAGAAACATTCTTCAACTTACTAGAGAACAATTACCCCTTATAAGTGACTAAATCAGTGCATTGTAAAATTCTTCGGCGTACAGGAGAACAATAATTCCTTCATAGGAGCCTTCGAAAACATTCTTCTTTCAGTGGAACAATTCAATCTTTAATAGGGACTATGCCAGATAAGACAGTTAGTGTTGCGGAATCATCGCGGTCTTTACGCATTTTAGATAAAGCGCAATTTTTGGAGAGACCTAGCTTTTTTGCAGAAATGTCGATTTTTACTACATGTACCTTATCTACTTCAAATATTCCACCATCGATTGAACATCATATTTTTATTCTATTCCTGCTTAATGGACTATTTGGTTTCCTGTTGCTTGTTCTGTCCTAGTGTACCCGCCAAGGACTCCTATTTTCCTATTTCTATATATTATAGAATGACAATACGAGTAGCAGTGTACATGTGTATTACCTAAGTGGTTTAATTTTAAGTTTATCAAATTTAATGTGGTCCTTTGGTGCCGTTTCTCCCGAGAAGCGTTTTTAACTTTGGTCAAACTTCCTGTTGAATCGTTAAATTTCGGGTTAACTCGTAAATGGTGCTTTACTGGTATGACGCTCGTGCATGCGTTTGTAATCGTCTTGCTGACGATAAATGATTGAATCCAAGTCAACTGGCCTCACTGTCAACTCGCCCCTCCAGCTCACCCCCATTTCCAGCGCACTCGCCCCATTTATAATTTACATGAAACTCGTCAAAACATCGTCTGGTCATCTCACCCAATCAGTTTGTTGGAAGATTCGCCCCTTAAAGTGTGACATTGATATATTTCCAACTGAGAATTGTTACAGAATATTTTTCCACCGGATTTAATATCATCGTATTTGTTCCTACATTTAACAGAGCAAGCAACCCTAACCCTATCTTTAACCATAACCCTAACCCTATCCCTTTTTATAAAAGCCTAAGGTCCAAACCCTATATGTAAGCCTTACCATACACATAACCTCAACTCTCTATCTAACAAAAAACAACCAAAGTAATTACGAAAAACTCTAAAACCAGTTTAACTCAATACCTGTTGGAAAAATTTCAAATAAAAACTGTTGTTGTTGTTGTTGTTTTTGTCTCCTTTGGGTCGTTGTCTCTTTGACACATTCCCCTTCTCTTTTCTACTGAAGTTTTATTTTATGGGATGACACGAGTCAATGGGACGTGAATCTATGTTGGGACGAGTTGGTATTTTAGTTTTTATTCGGTTATCGATTATTGCGAGTTGGCAGAAACTGGGGGCGACTCGGACACGTATCTAAAATTTATTAAAAGTGAAAGTATCATTACGACTATTCATTGCACAAGGTAGATATATAAACAACTGTCTGTATTATTCACTCTACAAAAATATATGGATATTCGGAACTCCTCTACGGAATTGTAGACAATGTTTTTATTAAAGAAAAATAAATAAAATAAATAAATGCTGAAAAGTGGCAAGCTTTTTTTTTGAAAAGCTTATACTAATGTAATTGCTTTACCGTCAAGATCCAACACAAATTGGCAAATGGGGGATATATTTCATCATCCGAAATACATTATTTGGGCGACATCAGCTATCGCAATTGCAAATCTAGTTATATTATTTTTACAGATCCTCCATACAACTGTACAGACGATTTTACAACTGAAGTGAACAGAACTGTCGACTGGAGCACTTTCCAGTATTATCATTTTATGTTTGAAACAAAAGAAAAATGTGAAGAGGGTTGTATAAACAGAACACGTGGAAATAACATATGTACCGGGTTTCTTACTCAAAACGGTACCTTAGAAGATTGTATACTAATATTTGGAAGATTCAAAGAACAAGCAGATTCGGAAAATATTGAGATACATCGAAGAGCATGTAACTTTAATGGTATGATCCTGATACGTTTTGTATTCATAACTTTCGCTTAACATCGTGATACGATTTGTCATCATAACTCTTGCATACTTTGCTTATCATCGTAAAATCTTTTTCCTGAAATGTACCAGTGGAATTTGATAGACAATAAGATCCTTTCGAACCAGAAAAAAAATGTACTCGAATTCGATACCGCATCAATGGGGCTACATAGATATGGATGAAACGTTGTTCGAAATCTAGCAAAGAATTTGGCTCAAACCGATAAAAGGGGCTGTCTGAAACTTACTACGGGGTATTAGCAAAGTTCATTGTTCAACGCCTCATAGTGACACCAATATAAGAAAACAATACAATCGTTGTTTCATTTCTTGGTTTTACCATGTTCTTGTAGAGACTTTGTCTTATGTGCATTTACTCCGTATCCTTTCAGTATTTATTTAAATCAGTATAACAGATCTTACTGAAGCTCAAATCTTTTTACATTACAATTAATTTTAAGAATTCGGGTACATATAAGTTGCAGCACTAAATAACAACATTTATGCTAAGAGAGTTTGACTACTATGCATTTACAAATAGCGAGAAAGAAACAAAATGAAATAAATCAAATTCATTCTTAGTATGTTGTCGACACGTAGTTGATGGTTAGATTTTCCAAAAGATGTCTGGACAAAATTGGTTTACCTTTGGGTGCCCCTTCCCTTCAAATATACATTCATTAAATTTGGCTTTATTCAATTTTCAAAAAGAAGGGGGAAAAAAGAAAAAAAAACAACAACAAAAAAACACACACACACAAGATACACCACTTTTTTATTGGCCCATTGTTTGTATGGGCATTTGAGTAATTTTTGTACCCAGTACAAAGACGGGAGATCGGTGTCTTCATTGATTTCTTAGTGGAAATTACACAGAGTATCTTCTCCTTAGGTAGAATAGTAGCTGATGAAGTTGGATTGCCTTTAGAATCATCAATGGCCAGTTCTTTGTTTATTCAATCTATTAAATGATTTTTAAAAATATAAATTATGTTAATAGAGGCCTTATCTGCAGGAATGATGACATATTTGTCATAAGTTGTTTAAAGAGCCCTGTTTTATTTTTTGATTTGCTTGTGTCTTTTCTTAAATAACCCTATTTGCCATTTTGTTTTATTCAGGGAACCCTGTTTCACCTTGTGTTTATTCACAAATTTTATTTTATCTTGTGTTTCAGAGGTATTTTATGTGGACTTTTATGTACAGTCAAAAAAGAACCATGTACCTATGGAAAAAGGAAAAGCAGTGACTTTGGCATGTGATGTATATGGAGCTGACAATGCCGTTGTTTCTATCATTTTTAAGTCGAGAGAAGTGTCGAATGGACCTCATTACAAAATACCATCAGCGCAGAAAGAGAATGAAGGCGAATACACCTGTATAGTAAAAAGAAATGCAGGGGATCGAAACCCAGTCATTAAAAAAGTGCAACTTATGGTCCGATGTAAGTTTATGTAAAATGTATTTTTATCAAATTTTTCGATTGGCAAGTCCTTGGGGAATAACATGGGCTCTGGGCTCCAGCCGTTTTTGAATGTGGGGCTGCGGTATCCAACACAAGGGCTCCGGGCTTCAACAATTTGGCTTTGGGCTCCACTCACATGGCTCAGGGCTCCGTTCATACATGTGAGGATCCATGCTCCACATACATGTGCTCGGGCTCTGGTCATAAGGGTCAGGGCTCAACATACATGAGATCAGGACTCTCAGAGAGATGTGGTTCCCGTATTATTTCCCCAAATCCAGATTAACGGCGGTTCGAAGAGTTCAAAACTTATAATCGCAAGGTCTTTTTAAGTGTTATACACAATTTTAACAATTTTATAAGTGTTGAGGACAAAAGATGTTATAATGCATTCCGGGGTGTTTTGTTTGGTTTTCTTTATTTTTTTTTCTATTTCTGTTTCTCAATTTCTTTCTATAATATGCGAATCTTAACTAAGAACTTGAATTTTTTTTCTCATCCTGTTCAAATGTTTAACTGAATCTAACACAGTATTGCATAAAAATGAGTTTTTTGCCTACAATTAATCAATATTCGACATTCCAAACAGCGAATCAAGGGTTTATGGGTTTGAAGCTAGTACAATAACACATATCTAAATGATTTCAAATGTGGGGTTTTCATATTTCAGATTGGGATTCGGATAATAACATAAATTATTTATTTCCAAATTCAATTCACATTTCTTTATGATTGCAGACACTCCAGAATTCATCAATTCATTAGGAAGTAAAGCAGTGCCTAACTCTGAAAAAAGAGTTAACTTAACTTGTAGTTTTAGAGGGCTCCCGAAAAGAGTAACATGGACAAAAAACAATCAGCCGATTCCGGCTTATAGTTCAGGCACAAATTATAAAGTGTTTCATGCTGATGGGTTGTTTACAGATACAATTGAAATAATAAGTAAACAATGGAATATATTTGGTCTATACAAATGTGAGGGATCTAACAGATATGGAACGGCTACTGGAACAGTTCAGTTGAAAAGTAAGTAGTTCCCTTTTCACCAATATTTTGGATTTCGTCAACTACACAAACTTTATCTTTTCGTCTTCCATATAGATTTTTTTAGAAAGTATATCACACTTAAGTGACAAAAAATAAGACAAATTTATCTGACAGCTATTTCGTTTGAAAGCATAACATCAATCAAGTTCCCAGATTCCTATTCATTCATTTTCACATGATGCTAATACACCGAGTTTTGTATGTTTTTCAAAGCGAGAAAAAAAAATAAATAAATACCTTAAAATTAGAAAATCTGAGATTTCTATTCGGCTCAATCTACGTTATGTATAATATTTTACCGTCCCTTAGTGATTTTCCGAATGAACGTGTAAAATTTCAACTAATCAAATAATAATCTTTGTAATTTCAGATAAAAACTGTTTGGGTATGCAGAATTCCAATGATGGATCATGTTTATACGGTTGCATCCAAGGAAAACATGGTTCACGATGTGAAACAAATTGTACCAATAACTGCGCTGTATGTCACCCGGTTTCAGGGACCTGTCTTTTATCTGCTTCCAATGTGACAAATTGGAATTTTACAGATAGCTACTGTCCGTCTGGTAAATATGGATACAACTGCAATGAAAATTGTAGTTTAAACTGTGTATATGGCACGGCAGTAGGCTTTAAATGTGAAAAATTTACTGGTGTTTGCATAGAACGTTGTCCGGATGGACATTACGGAAGTTATTGTTCGAAGGTTTGCGGGCCTTGTTCATCTACTTATAAAAATGTATCATCATGTAACAGAGAAACAGGAATATGTGATTCGTGTACCTCTAAATGTGTGAATAGTTACTGTAATACTGATGGCTCCTGTAAAGGTGGATGTGTTTTAGGATACTCAGGTAGCTTCTGTGATGGTAAGTACATAGAGATTGTCCTTCAGATAGGAGTGAATTAAAAATAATTCTTCGATCGGGATAGTAAAATTTGGATTTTTAATATGCGAGCTTTAGCGAGCATGCTAAAATCGAAATTTTACTATCGAGAAGAAGAAATATTTTTAATCCACGATTTAGCTAAATTAGAAATTTGTCTCCCATGAAATGTGTTTAAAAGGCAAAGCATCTAAAATGGCGGGAAATCTCTCGGGGGAATTTAATTAAAACTTGTTGGTTAAAATGTCGCGTACACAATTAACAAACAAAAAAAGTATTAACAAGCATGTATGCTATATCATCACAGATGTAAGTGCGACATATCCTTTTACGAACAATCTGCTATGTTTATGCATGTGACAAAAATTATTAAGTTTTTTTTATGCCTAGATGTATATATATGTATATAGTTCAGTAGAGTGTTTATTCTATTGATGCTTGTTTAGGGTATAATGATACATGAAATATTTACGGCTTTTAACAATGGAGTATGGGGTTTTGAGACAACAGTGACAGAGGTATGGAATATATTGACTATGCAATATTTTGACTATGGAATATGGAATATTTCAGTAATCATTGGCCAGCAATATCTTCAATTATCAAAGGGATATTTTAGTTTAGACTTACTGGGAAATGGGATATTGGGACCCCCTAAACAAGCCATTCTATTAAGATAGATTTGAGCTCTTATATATTTTTTTTACTCCATTCTTTTAGTTACAACTTCAGACGGAAGTAAGCTGCACATGACTGGTACAATAGCATTACTTGCATCACTAATAGTCATGTTTATTTAAGGAAATATCTTTCCTCTATAAGGTAGGTACATGTTTTCTGTAGAAGTATCGGAGGGATGGGGTGGTAAAATAGTTCTGTTTTAAATTTAATTTACCTTTAGTCCATGCCGAATCAAATTCAGAAAAAAATCATTGTTTCCACTGTACGTCATGTACGTATTATCACTTGTTGCGATTTTATGTTACTGTACCGACATTTGCCTTAAAGTTAATACATTCCGCTGTTTTCATTACAATAATACCGATAGCCTGTTAGGGAGAAACCATTTGATTTTATTGGGAGGGGACAAGGAAGGTACATCTAATCCTGGATATATTTTATTTTCATGCAGTCTTTGACCCTGACATTTTTTCTCACAGGAAGCAGTCCTGTCGTTATTTTTCCCGTGAAAGCCAGACATTTTGCTTCAAATTTGTCATCCTGGTTATTTTTTTTCAGCTTCTTCTGTCCTGATATTTTTTTACAATTATTTCTGATCCTGGAATTTTTTATTGAAAAATTTCCTATCATCCAAATAAAAATCAAATGGCCGCTCCCCTTACATTACTCTAGATCGAATGAAACTAACGTGTCTGTGATTTGGAAATCTCTAATAAAGCAATTGCTTGAGAAATATTCTAATGCAACAATTATGTAACAGATCATTTCATTGTTCAGCACTGACCGTTAGTTGCACTATGTACATGCTTCAGACAAAGCAGGTTCCCTGTCTAGTCTAGTACCTTGTCCACTTACGACTACTTTAAATATGAGTGAGACACAAACTTATTAATTGCATTTGAATCGCAATTATAACAATACGTTTTTTGAATATCCATGGACGTCAATCTTGATTTGAAGGTAAAAAAAATCCGTTTACAGGCTCCGCTACATGTCACCCGTAAACTGCATTTTGCATTCAAATCTACGATTCACGCCCCTGAATATTCAAGTAATGTACTGTGATTGCTTACTTCATACAAAAAATGAGATTACACAGTGACATTTTTTGCTATTAAATGGATCTAGAAGGTATAGAAAATATGTATTGAGAGCAGAATTTAGACAAAGAAATCACAAAAAGTGACAAGAGGTAGTCTGGAACTACACCGGAACCCTTTTTGCGACGATTTGATTCACGAGCTTTTTTAACTGCAGTCATTTTCTAATATGGTGTTTGGGCAAAATTTGGATGATTTACTCTAAATCGGTATTAGAATTCGGAGCGTTAAGCAGTTGTCCCAGGAATGTATTTTTAGGATAACCAGTAGTTTTTATTTCCAAAATGTGAACATACAATCATGTACAAGTGCATTACATTACAGTTTCTCTCAGTTATATGTCATATATTATTATTTTGCAGATAAAACCAATGATTGGCATAGTGTACACAGCATCACATACCCCATGAGAGGATTACAGCAAAGACAGCGTAAAGACATAATTATAAGCATTTGCACAAAGAAAAAAAAACACTTACTGTCAAAATAAGCAGCAAATAAAAACTTTTCATGTTTTTGTCATCAAACTGATTTATTAATTTGACAAGTGCTGGATAATTGTTTGAAAATTTGTAGGATATAACTTTATATCCCAATTGGGATATAATAGCCTAATTGGAATATAATAGCCCAATTGGGGTTTCCCCGAACCTGTTGATATAACCTTTAAAAAGAAACTAACCAATTAAAAAGTAGATATAATTTTATTTCTCATTATTTATGACTACTTTAGTCCTGTTGGTGTTCTACTCGGACCAGCTCCCCAAGTCTGAAATAAAAACATTTGGTGTAACATAAAATTTTCATCAAATGAACTTGAAAACACTCTACCTCAGTTCCTGAAACATGGATTTGTATTTCAGATATTTTGCATTTCAAGTAAAATAAATAATTTAAAATCATTTGTTTAGATTATTTTGGTGTTCTATGATTTTTTGGTCGAGAAGTGGTGTCTCTTGATTTTTATTGTTGTTTTTCTTTGTCTTAAGGTGTCTCAGTGGTATTATTCCGCCATTTTTGTCTAATAATTGTTCATTTAGGTTTCATTCATTAAGAAATTTAACAAAATAATTATTTAGAATGAAAGAAAGTTCAAATGTATTTAAAATTTATATTCCTAATCATTTTTATAACATTTTCGTTACAAAAACGTGAGCTAAAACACATGAGCTTTAAATCTATTGCTGAATTTAGAGAACACAGAAATTATTCAAGGGAGATAATTTGATAAAATAATTTAACAAAGATATCACTAGAGAAATTAAAATTTTGCAATTTTTCTCTCTTATTTCAACGGTGACCCCTAATTTTTATTTTTTATATGTAAACAACATAATAATACTTAAACACAAGCAAAGTATGAAAAAATTCTATAATAGATTTTTCAAACTATAGTATCTTATAATCATTTTCCCTATCATTTCTATGTAAAATCCTGAAATTTTAAATTTCAGATTTTGCGCTTAAATCTACCATCTGTACGGTGACCTCCAAATTTTATTTTACATTTTGAACAATAATACAATTATGTTTCTACACAGAAAATTACACAAAATTCTATAATAGGAAATTAATTCCCTGCAGACACCTTGAAAATATTAAAAAATGATTAACATCTAATATGTATTACTTTTATTTTTTACAAAGTTTTAAATGAGCAATATGGAGAGTTGTCGATACTTATGTGCGAAAATAAAACCGTGCTAATTAGAAACCACACAATTATATACTTATTACGGAGACGAACATTTGCTTTTCCATAGCAGGCTTTGGCGATTTTGCCTAGAAAAATTGTGATAAAATGAATTCATATTAAAATAGATAAAACTATTTTTTTATGATAAGTATTGTCAACTTCAAAATTTCAACAATTTTCAGTTTAGAAAATTGCAGTCAACGAAAAATTTTCAACATCGGTTTTGAAATCGCAACATCAATATCTCTTAGGGAACCAAATTTCATTGAAATTTGACAATACTGAATTTCCCCAACTTTTTGGCAGCCATGGTGAGAATGGCAGTCAACGAACAATTTCCAGCACCAGTTTTGAAGACACCACATAACTGCATTGCAAACATTTCTTCAATTTACACTTCACCTTTATCTTCTATAGTTTTGGAAATAAGAGACGGAAAATATGAATATTTTGAAAATTTTGAAAATTCTGTGAAAAAAATGGCAGTAACTCCTACAAGGTTTTCTGGATTTTCATCAAAATTACATGGTGGTAGATCTTAATATGCTGAACATTTTTTCCTCTATCTGTTACATTTTTTGAAATAAAAAATTAAAAATGCAAAAAAAAATAATGAAAATTCTACGAAAAAATGGCAATAACTCCAACACGGGTCGTAAGATTTTCTTCAAAACTTGAATGTAGGTAGATCTCATCATGTCAGATTTTTGATATCTGTGAAGATTTTTGAGTTATTGGCAAAAAATGCAATTTACCCTTATGTTCTTTTTTTTAGAAACGACGGCCAAATTGTTTGACCTGCGGACTAAAAAATAACAATTTGAGAAAACATACCCTGGTGATGATCAATGCCAAGTTTTGTTTCATTTCACCAAGAGGTTTCAGATGAGAAGATTTTTGAAAAAGTTTACGACGGACGACGGACGGACGGAAAACGGAAGATAGGTGGTGAGTAAAAATGGAAATATAAAACAGGAAAAAGAAAGACGATTAAGTTTATTTTTTAATAACGTGTATGCTAAACATTTGACATGGTTTCTTGGTAAACTGTTTCAGAGAAAGCTTGAAGTCTGTCATTGGGTTACTGTTGTGCAATTCATTTTCCGATAAGACCTCAACCAAAGCTGAAACTAATATTCTTACTATTTTTGGTATTCATATTAATAAACATAGTTCTTACCAATGGGGGAGTCCTTGAAGTGTATGGCAAAAGACGATCATCAAGATTGTTTTCCACAGGTTCAATAGTTGGACCATTCTTCAAAATGAAAAAAAATGAAATATTTTAAAATTTGTCTGTAAATTCATGGCTTTCATAGTAACCCATATTTCCTTAAGCTGCAGAATGATGTAATAAATAAAAGTAAGCATCACCTACTTGTTGCAAAACTTCAATCAATGTTGATTAGTCATTCAAGTTCTTGCAATGATGCGTGATTTTGAGAATTTGGTAACCACTCCAACCTGACGTATGTTATCCATAACTTTAAGTCCTCACTTCAGAAGTTTTACAATTGACATCATGATCTTGTGGACCGAAAATCTTTTTCTCATACGGCAACAAACAGCTTAAATTGTTGTTTCCTCTACCGGATTTGACTTTACTACTGGATCTGACATGTTCAACACGTCAACATGTCTTATAAAAAGCAGGAAATGCTTACTCTACGGATGCAGATCATCTCACACATTTTTTTTTAATTAGGTCCAACTTGTTCATCTTTGTTTATGTGCGTGTGTGTGTTTGTGTCTTCATTTTCCTTTCCATAACACTCATGTTACATCTTTGTTTTTCCGATGTTACAGTTGTACTTGGATTATTCGTCTTTAGACCGACGATTCATTTCACACGTACTTCAGAAAAAAAAAGAGAAATATGAATAAATCGCATACATCCGGATGTATCAACACATTACAAAGGATGATTGCGATTTCGTCTTTATTGTGAATGATCATGTGTTGTAAGAAATAAATTAAACAAAATGTTTTTATGCATACTCTTGTAGAAATGACTTCATCCATATACCATCTAATAATTCTAATTGAGGACAAAATTCTGCCCAATTTACTTTTATTACCCTATTAAATATTATATTCATTTACTTTTGTATTTGAATACTTTAATCAGTAAAAATATTGCGATAAGGAGTTTTAAATGACTTCTACCGCTGGTGTCCCTTTTTATTTTTTTTTGAAAATAAAATATTCATACTGTTGATTAACAATTTTATTTGAAAACTTATAGAGATCAAAATCGTTTGAGGAAAAAGTCGTCATTACTAAAAGACGTCGACAAAAAACTGACCGTAAATCACGATTTGCGGAAATATTTGCTTTTTTTAAAGTTAATACCTTTGGAACAATGTCTGCTTTGTCATATTTAGCGTAAAGCCTTGGAAGACAGTTTACATCAGTTTCATCGGCATTTGACAAGTCTGGATATATTGTAAATGATAAACAATTATCTTGTACACACTGATCAACATCTCCTGGTTCAAAATTCCATTTGTGACGTAGCACAGTTGCTAAATATCTAAACAAACAAAAAATAATTCTTTATTAATACAGAATTCAACATAGGATTTGATCAATGAACAAATATACACCCCAAAATGATCATAAACAATGAATAAATGCACACACAAATGATTATAAACAATAAACAAATATATAAATAGCACACAACAATATAACAAAGTCAAATTTTTTAAAATACATTTGAAAAATACTAGTTTGAAGTACTCCTTAATGCAATTTTTCACCTAATTTGACATTTCAAAGATACATTACACATAACACATATAACGTAATCATGCATATATTTGCATAATATCAGCGTGATTACTACTTAACATTCGGATATAGCCGAAAAATTAGGAACAATCTATATAATAAAGATTTTAAAAAATTGTTTGTCTTGAAATAAACTTAATTTAGTGCACTCAATAACAAACTGATTTTGATCTTCAACAGTTTTTTACGAAGTAGACACTATATCTATTAGCAATGAATATATTTTGGTGATGGCCTTGCTCAGTTGAAAGATTACTTTTACATATACAGATATTTTATTTGTATCTTTAATGCAATAATTTTTGATATTAATGTTCTCACCAACAAAACATGAAAACAAAGCTTCTATCGAATATAATTGTTTTTAAATATAAGATTATGACTGCAAATGCCCCAAAACATTATTTTTCTACATAAGTAATTTTGTTTCCTAAACGACACTTGCCCAACTTCTTCATCGTGAAATATCTTATCACCAACTTCATCTTTGTCTAATTCTTCAAGAGACGAAACTTTTGTAAATGTAGTAAGCGTATCATCTTTTGCAAATTTCTTTTCCATGAATGTTAATGTGGTATTTCTTGGAATACATAAGCCAACACGGACATAGTTCGACCTGCAAAAAAAATCAATTTTGGAATATTCATAAACTGTGATGTGTTGGGCAATCTTTTAAAGAGCTATAACATCTCAGGTTGATGTATTTTATACCCCTTTTCTTTTCAAATAACAAAATACCGAGGCTACTGTGAATTTAGGTTCTGTTTATGCGCATTTCGACAATTTATGTCTCATCAGTACAACTCAAATCATAACATCTGGAAAACCAGAAACCGAAGTATGTGTAAAAGATGAAAGACACTGCTTTCGCGATAACTTATACCATAATCTGGATTGATTGTTATCTGGAAGCCATTTTATCAAAACAGGTTCATGCAAATCGGAGTATTCTAAATGATTTCACTTGATCTAAATGAAGAGGCAAAAGTATCAAAAGAGACAAGAGATCTACAAGAAAATTACAGCAATAAGGTCATTAATTTTAATTCGAAAACATGCCCCAAAATTGCTTTAGACATCATAGAACAATAATGTTATAATTATCTGTGTAAAACTAAAAACATGGTATAATACATGTATTTATTGGAACGATAATCGATGCAAAGAGGCATGAAATTGAAGAGTTAAAATAAAAACAAACACAAAAACAAAAAACAAAAAAAAGAGAAAAACAAATAACAAAATGGAAGTTAAAGTAGTTAGAACGTAACATGTTTCCTAAGTTTTACTGAAAGCACAACACAAAACAAATGTTATTTCTTCTTTTAAGAACTTCTGAAATACGTAACTACGTATAACACGTCAAACTTTTGGCGAGAAACGGTACTCTCTATAGTTGTCTTTCATAATTCATTAACTATTGATTGCCTTCAAATTTGTGAAATTGGAAATTGATAAAGATTGCGTAAATTGTTTATTTTATGTATTCTAATGAGACCTTTGACAAAAATAATACTGTCCATGGCAATTGAAAAAAAAACAAGGATACCGAATGCTTCTACAAACTGAAGTTCGTACTACCTAAAGCAATTGCGGTGTGAAAAGTTCAGATAAAGTACTAGTGAAGAGTAAACAGGATCTTCTCTATAATGGCGCCAATAACATACTAGGTTTAGGAAGCATAAACTTTAATTCAGGGTCAGTTCTTCATGTTTAATTCAGGTAGTACAGTTAAAGCTGATTGTAATGGTACTTAAATATTTATTTTTCATAAAATATTTAATAAGTAGTCATAACGAAGTTATTGAAGCGCAAAATAAAAGGCAAAAATACTTAGTTATTTAAGAGATTGTTAGATGATATATTTGATAAAATATTGTTGTGACATAATTTATAGTAGATAAAAAATAAAACTTAATGCAAAATTAAATCAAAATAACCGAAGCGTTCAACTACTTCATTGTCGCAGATTGAAGAATGAAACATTACAATGATTTAATATGTAATTGTTGACTTGGATGTCAAAGCACAATGCAGCAAGACATTAAAGCGTTAAATAAATGTGAAAGCCACTATTTTCATATGATTTTGTTCGTACTTATCAATGAAGGGGATTTATTTGATGAAACATTATTGTTATGCAATATGTAATTGTTAAGGAACGAATGTGAATCTAAAATTTAATAACACCAAATGGTAAAATATTTATCATAGCTACTTAATTGATTACGATTCCATAAGTCCTCGTCGAGATGTATAGTATCCTGAGACACCATAGAAATATATTATGTACTCGTATAGAAATGACAATTAACATGAAACATAACATCCAAACGTACGGTCAGACGGACTGTACAAGTAAAACTCTAATGTTCCTTCTACATACTCTTGGATTCCAAGGTTAATTCTTGCACATGGACGTTTTAAGGTTGAACCAGAATTCAAACTCTTGTTGTTTGTTTTTGTTATTGCAAAAATATTTGAGTAAATCTATAATTATTTTGGAAATCATTTAATCAACCTCAAAAATGAAATAAAACAATGATAAAGAAACTTGAAAAAACATGTGATGTTGTTGTCTATTTGATGACAGAGTATTAATTTCAATTGCAAGAAAATTCAGAAATTATTGTTTGTAAAATGGAAATTATACTACGCACCACGTTCTATTTATATTTCTGGGACAGAAAAGTATACTTTAGTAGTATCAGCACGGCTTCTCAAAACTAATAAGGCAGAAAGATCGTAAAGGAACGTCATAGCATTGTAAACAGCAGGTTACCAAAACGTCAACAGGGAAGCTTCAAGATATGACAAGAAAACCAACGCCAAAAAATGGCACCAGGTTTCCTTAACGTCATGAAAAGCTACAAAACAATGCAAGAAAAAGGAACTCAATAGAAATCCACAAAATGGTTGTCAAAAATACCAGCACATATTTAAATCTGAAATATTTGTCCTATAAGAATCAAAATAGTTGATGGTTAATATAAAGTGAATTTACAAATATTTACATTGGGTTATAATTTTATGTCGGTTTTATTAGTCTCTGTCGCTTAGATAAACATATGAGAGATAAAGCAATTACATTTTAAACGGCACTATACATTCATCTCTTCTGAGAGTCAATTCTTTGATAAAACGATGTTGAGGAGAGAGTTTTAAAACAACTTGGACTGGAAAAAAAAACTTATGTTGATGTTGATGTTGTCATAGATAATATACTATGCAACTTGTCAATATGAAAGCACAAAGTAATTGTAGAGGGCATATAAATATTTAATAATCTTATATTGTAAGTGGAGTAGTTTTAGTAGTCAATTAATGATACTTCAAAATGACACTTTGATTAACAAGTGTAATAATCGATATTTTCCAGTATATTAGCTGAGATAAAGATGAGTATTACTAGATTTGCGGATCTCTGAAGTGGCAGCCATTTGGAAATTTTTTCCGAATAAATTCCTTCCTGTCTTCTTACTGAACCTTCATACAAAAATATAAATAAGGGTAAGTAAAACCCCAGATATTTTAAAACCCCCATTCTTGGATATGGCGACCATTTTGAAAAACAACATATAACTTCAGATGATGGTTCAACTTTTTGCCAAGTTTTGATACCATTTACCTCAACCATCTCAAAATAATTTTTCGGACACAAATTATTGGAAAAAGAATAATAATCACAAGAACCGTAGAATAACAACACATCATCCCGACATTGTCTGGGGTGACATAACAATTACATGTTCCAGCAATTGTAAAGAAACTCATTTCGTGTATTCAAATATTGAAATGATTTGACATCTATTTAAATCGTCCATACAAAATTAATGAAGCCGTATTGTTTTGCTCTGTTAAGTGTTATTATTTTTATCTCTCAATTTCTATATCATTCTCGACAAAACATTTGTCCGGAGTAGATCTTAGAGAGACGACTTATCCAACTTCAACGAAACTTTACAGGAATAAGAAATCAATTCGTGGTTGTGGTAGGAGGCCTTTGAGCAATCAAAATGACATCTTCCATTATTTCTTTGAAACAGCAAAAAATACTGAAAAATAACATGATGAATCGGGCACAAAGTTTGCCATAGATTTGTGTAAGAATGATAATGGATCTTCAAAGTAGCACTGTTCCCATTTTAATGCCAAAATTAGCAAACGTTTTTGAAAAACAAAAATTTCCCGAGCAAAGCCTTAAACTTCTCATGCAATCTTTTCTGAAACTTTGAAGTAACATAGATACTAAGTTCAAGTTGTGAACGAAGATTTAATAATTTCAAAAAAGGTAAAAAAAATTGCCATAAATGACGATTAGATCTCGCATCAAGATTAGGTTGAAAACACATTAAAAGAATGGGTTTCTAGTGTATATTAAACATATCAGAATTTTTTCCTAGTTGCATCATTTGAAAAACGGAAATTGTCAAAAGATTGGAAATTAAATTGAATAGGCTGTTGTTTTACACACAGAAAAAAATGAAAATCTAAAAAATGCTAGGAATTGATTGAAACTTTACAGAAAGATTGTATAACATATTGGGAATCTATTTCTAGTCTGCTAATTTTTAAAAACATCGACCGTTGCCATGGTTATGGAAAAAGGGAAAAATCATTGTAATTGCAATGGATAAAATCTAACAGAAAGAATGTACAGATTTTAAAAATTGCGTTTCCCGATAAATAGATGAAATAGTGATTTTCTCCGTTATTACTTTGTAGGATGCCTGCTGGGATAAGAGATGATTCGTACAAAGAAGAAAATATACTACAGCATAGTCCCTCGTGTTCGAAACACCAAATTACCATACAAATAAGCATTTGTATTTTTTGTTACCTTGTTACGCCTCTAGTACTAAATCCTGCTTCATCTGGTGGGAACTTTGACTCAAATCTCATCGTGTAGCTATAACTTCCTCCAAGAATGGTAGTGAAAGCAAATTTTTCTGCAAAACTATGTTCCATCCAGAGATTATCAGGGTCTTCATCTCTTGTTAAAATAACAGTGTTATTGTTATTATCTATTGTTTCCACAGTCTCAGCATTGTCGTCATCTTCATCAAAATCCGATCCTCTAAAATCTTTGCTCAAAATAATATTTACCTACAATAGAAAAACGATTTTGGTTTTATTTATTTCATATAAAAATACAATCCTACAGAAATATATAGACATTGTTTGTTAAAAATCACCTTGGGCTTAGTGTGAGGTATAGGTGATTGCCCTTAATTAAAGATTTAATGGTAAATTCAGATGAAGAACAATTATAACGATCATTTATATTTGCTTTGTCGTACCATAGATTTTTAGGGATTTTGTCCCATGTACATTTATTTCTTATCCATTCATTTATTCATTCCAGCAAGAAGATGAACAAAGTGTTCATAAAATTATCTAAGATTGTACGAGAATAAAAACTGAGCATCTTTCCTTTGCATCTGACAAAACGGAATTCACTAAGAATGTTGACGAAATGAATTTTCTTGTCTTACAATGTTTAAATTTGATAAAATATGACACCGTTTTTTGGTAACCATGCATAATATTGGACCTTTTCAGCAATTTTCTGCTCTGTTAAAGAAGATGATTTGTGTAGAAATAATACGAAAAAATAAGTTGTTCTTGAAGAATTTCAAAAAAAAAAAATGAATTCGGTGACCCACAAAGTTCTTAATAAAAATTACAGGCAAGTGAATTATCTAATATTCTACCAAATTTATATAAATTCTATCTGATGTCAATTATTAAGGGGGTAGACCTGGGGTATGGGGAGATAACTCTGTGTTTCACTTTTCTTGTATTTAAATAAATAAATAGAATCATTGCCATAGGTATGATCAAAATTTGGAAATTGTTATATTTTTTCACACAGCTACAAAATGTAATTAATTATCATTTTGTCATGAAAACAAATACCATACATCCAGTTATTTATTGCGAGTAAATTAACTCTATTTTTTTGCAAAGATGTCTTGAAATAATGAAAATATTTAAAGTCAGATTTGTGGCAAGGGAGGTAATTTTAAGCAGAGATTCAGCAATTTTATTGATTTTTACACACTTAATTGTGAATTTAGAAAAAAATGGAACGGTAATTGTTTTCTAAAATATTAGTTTTCTTTCTATTCTCAGCTTTTTGGTGAAAATTAAACGACCCAGTTTTCCAAAAGAAGTGTTTAACATATATAGTAAAATTTTTAGCATATAATGTATAGAACACCCTTGTAATGCAGTGCAAAATATTTAAATTTACTATTATTATTCATTTTTTTCTTTCACACATTTTTATTCTACAGCATTTTGCATTTGAAATAATTTTATATCAAATATAAATTTAATTAGAGCTTATCTTATACACCACACAAGCAAGTCCTGAACGCACCAAATAATATGAGGAGACATGGTATCTTTGATGACCTCTAGACAGAAAACGGGACAGTAAAAAATGCTGAAAATTGCTTGAAGTCGACATGAACATGTGTAGTTTTAATACCAAGAATATTGAAAAAAAATAATAAACGAGTAGAAAAATTTAGGCTTTTCGAGTTCTACCCCCTTAAATAAATCAAAATCTTGTTCAAATTTGCTAATTTTCCCTCACATTTCAATCAAAATAGCCAATTTGTAAATGACAAATTTCACTCTTATTTAACCTGTCACTTTATTTTGTATTTTTTTGTATGCTTTAATTTCAAAGTATTAATCATGGAAATATCAGAATATTCAAACCAATAGATTTTAAACCCCGTAGCACCTTAAAACTTCCAAAAGTTGTTAATCTTTTCAACATTTCATTTTCTTACCAGCATTTTAAGGCATTTTTTCCACTAAATTCTACTGCAACAGTGAAGAAACTATATAGAATTATTGTTTATTGGTATATTTTCCTGGTTGGTCGACATTAAACGTTTCATATAATGTATTTTTGCTAGAACAATGAGTACAAACAAAAAATCTAACTAATTTCTGCTCATATTAGACTAGTCAAGACACCCCTATTAAATATCAATGGCCATGGGACAACAACATTGCACAGAACAAATTTAAAATCTCAGACAGCCTCATTATACTCTCGGATATAAAGGGTTTAAACTTTAAGTGCTTTATTTTGTGGTATTAATGGTAATTCTCCATTTTTTAAGATCTGTTTGTCCTATTACCAACATTTGTGCATTCCGATGTTATTTTTGGATTTTGATTTTCATTATTTCCGTCCGAATTGTTTACTTGAAAAGTATTTTTCAAAGAGACTACCGACGTAAAAATCGTAGTATAATACCGATATAGTTTTCTCGAAGTCTGTTGTTATATGCAATTCTGGGAAACAACCTTACAATTGACTTGTTCACATTCACTCAATTTAAGGAAGTACACCTGGGATAGGGGAGAAAACCCTTTTCACATAAAAGTTACTTGCTGTGAATGGTTTGAATAAAACATAATATTTATATATTTATCATAAATGCAAATAAAATATCTATCTTAACATGATACTACACTCCTTTCAATTAGTATATATGCTTATAGGTTAGGTATTGAGGTATCAACGGTTTTCAATGGAGAATGAAATATATATTTTTTGGGGGTAGTGTTTTAAAAAATAAAGAGTCTGCAGTATTGCAATAAAAAAAGTCTAAGAGTCTTCATTATTTCAATAACAATGTCTAAGTACCATAGTATCCAAACCTATCTTTTATTGTTTGAGCAGCATATCTTCCTAAGATAGTTCGAGCCTAATAAAAATGTCAGACAGAATTTTTTCATGTTAAGATATTTTGTAGGTCTTAGTTCATTGTTTCAAAAAATAAAATAAAAATGATAAGTTACCGATCATCTTTTCCTGTTATCATGCTTTGAAAATCAGGCCAAATTCAGTATTTTTCAGCGATATTTACAAAGAATATATAGGGAACTGTGAGAACATGCATATTGTTTAGCTTTTGTATGAAACAAATATCATATAGATTTTTTTCACTTTTTGATATTTTAGAGGTATACACTTCAGCTTTATGTTGACCTTAAAAATCCATATGTCACCGTTTGACTAAGAGAGCTATTTCATATAATTTACAAAATAGACAATATTTACGGGAAAAGGGAGCTCATTCGCGGGAAAGTGTATAACAATCTCTTAAGAGGTCACAATGAAAAGGCCAAATAGGGAATATTCCGGCTTGAAAATCAAGTCAATTCCGCATTCGACTTGTGTTTCGCAAATGTGCGTATCGAATGCGCCATGTATTAGTTTCGATCTGCCTTAAAAAGGTAAAAAAACAAACAAAAGACAATATCTTTCTGAGAAATATCAAACAAATTGCATCATTTGAAGAAAAATGATCAATACGTTCTGAAAAAGAGAATCGTATGTAGCAAAAACTGCAATTTTATGCCTTTTGAAAAGTCCCTGTCCGATAACTCTGGTATGGCATGTCTGTATTCCATTATATCCAATAATTCTGCTCTGCAAAGTTTCAAGGAATGACGGATGGATGTTGAGGAACGAATATGTTGTAATGTGTCCACTCCAAGATGGACGTATATAGATATTAGTAATAGGTTTACGAAAAACAATCGAAAGGCAACTTTATTAGGAAACTTACTATATCGTAATTTGTGTATTTTTTTTTAAAGTACGGTGTATCTCTCTCAAGCAAAGGTCTGTCCTTAGCAGATTTTTTTCTTTCTATTTAGATCATATTGGTTATTTGCTCTCTATCAGTTTTTAAACATTCTTGAGTTTATTGTCTTCTAAATGTTTAGATAGAACAACGGCAGTAGAATACCGAAGGGAAGCGAAGACTACAAAAGTCGAAATCCAAAGTCATGGCAAAAACGGTAACAGATTTGAATTCGACTGAAGAGACATAAGTTGTCGAAAGGACATTTGCAGAAATTAAATTAACAGTAAGTAATGAAGGGTTTAATTGTACATGAGACAAAGTCTCTACAATTACACGGTAAAAGCAATGCAACAACGCTTCTATTGATGGTTTTCATCTTGAAGTCACCTTGAGGCTTTCAATAATGAGCTGTGCTAATACCTGATCTTAAGTTCAAAACGGCCCCTAGCACTAGTTTAGCGGAATTCATTGCAAGATGTCGAGCGTTAACACTACATCCATGCCCTTGTAACCATGGATTGGGGACTAGTATTTTGAAAGCATTATGAAAGTATGTTCGGTATTGTGTTACTTTCTATCGGTTTTGATTACTCATAACTATTCTTGAAGTCCTAAACAGAACTAAAAAGCAGTTCAAACTATTAAGAAAGGCAAAGAAAATCAGTTTTTATTCATGCTGAAGTCTCTTTCAATTAAGGACCAAAAGCATACAACACAAATATAAGACACATTGCAAAAACCATTATACTTACAGTCCCGAAGGCATTAGGACAATATGCCATATACCATGATTCACGGATCATACAGGCTGGTGTAAGGTGAAACGGTACTGGATATACAAAAGAAGTCTGTTGGCCAGGAATGTCTACAGTTGAGCCATCGACATCTATGAAGCCTCGAGTTACCTCTGCTTCTTTATGTTTCTCAGAGTAGTAAGGGTGACCGCGTGGGAAATTTAACAACCTGTTTCCTCCAGTTGGCTAAAATATGTTTCAAAAATAACTTGAAGATAACAAGTCATTATACATATATAAGTAACAGCAAATATCCTTAAATTAAACATTTATTCGACTTTTATCATGCCAATATCAGAGAAACTAAAAAGTACCTAGATGACAATAAGATCTCGAAATGGATATGGATACATTACCTTCATAAATGTCTTTTCTGTGAAAGGTTTTTGTGGTCTGTGATTTTGATCGTTGTAGGTAATTACTGTCATCTTTTGTTTTTTTTTCTACTTTTTTTAGCACAAATCATACAATATACTATTTTATCCTTTTAACATATAGATGAAAGGATTTACCGTAAAAATGAAACTTATTCCTTATTTAAGAGAACAACTTGTAAGAAAATATTTTTATTTGAAAAATCTTATAAACGATTTATTTAATGATACACCATTTAAAATATAATAAGTTCGAAGAAAGTTCGTTCATGAGATATGCACATAATTAAACACAGGGTGAATGGTTTGAATTATAGTATAACGAATTGACCGTCGTGAATATCAATAAAAATGTCACGAGTACCGAACGAAGCAGAAGTACATCCACTGCGTTGATCGACCCGAGTGACATTTTTTCTTGATATTCATGATGGTCGACTAGTTATGCTTTCTTTATATAGATTTTCCATTCAAAAACCGAGATTTAAGATGTTGATTTTTTTTTTTCATTTCAATACGCCAGTTGTTTACTTGACAACGACATTGAAGAGATATTGTGACGTCGCTTCATTAAGACGTTATCCGGTAACTAGAAATCTTTTATTTTCACCGGTGATAATATGACAATATTTAACTGAGAAAACTCGACAAATCACTGTTATCTATAAAATAACAATCGATACCGTTAATTGTTCCTTTTATGCAATCTACACAAACTGAAATCTCTGTAGAAATGTTTGTAAAATTCTAATCATTCTATCACCATTATTCATATCTATTTTTGCCAAAGACAAGAAGATTATAAAGCTTTGAATAATCCGAATACACTTTTCCCCACCCGAAAATTTAACGTCACATATCTGAACATTTAATCATAACTTGTTTTGCTGAATATCTCAAATGAGCATTGTTCCTTGGAATCAAAACATATTTTTTCAATTTTAATTTCAAAGGAAATGACACTAGCTAGTACTCCCTTACGACCAAGTTACTCCAATTTTACTTACTTTGCCATAGGCACTTTTCCTGCTATACAGCATGGAAGTCTCATTTTAAATTGAAGGTACATATATTTTACCCTGTAAATTGCATTTTTACAAAAGTATAACGTTAAAAATAAAATTTGAATGTCATAAATCGTCATTTTCGGCGGGAAATGTTTCCGAATTGCATTTTCGTTATGAATTCGTGTCAGCAATGCTTACAGACCTGTAATCTTCTCTTTGACATGACATTTATGACCGGATGAGCACTTTGATGAATGTCAAGAAATACTTACCCTGTAAACGCTTAAGTTTGCTCAGTTCATACGCAGTTCTAATGTCCATTCTATTTATATCAATGTATGTAACAATACAATTTTTATCGTTGAATGTCCGTATATTATATTTCTTGTATTTTTTGCGGAAAACTTGATTCTGCTTATCGACTTCTTTCTACTTATTTGAACATCAGCTTAAATTCGTATAAATGGATTTAATTGTATAAAGAAAAATAAAGTAAACTAGCTTTATGTATTTCAAGTTTAACATCTATTTGTGATCATTCTTTGATTAATTACTACCGATTTTCTTAAGGCTAATGATGATTTAAGAAATAAAACAAGCATCAAATGAACATGCTTCGGGCTATTTTCATACTTTATTCGTAAAATATTTAATACAGGAGTTTGTCTTTTATTGCAGTGTGGAGTTGGTAAAACAATTCCCCGTGGTAGAGATGAATGCTCTTTATTTTTCTTAGATATGGTGTACTTGTACATGAGATAATATCTCATGTGTACACTTTGTTCAATTACTATTATCTTTATTTATGTAAATTCTAAAACTTAAGGATTAAATCCCTGCAGCGTAGTTTTGTCACTAGCTATATTTGATATTACTGATTATTCGGACTTCGTTTGGGTTTATCCATTTGAAACATTTTTTTTGAAATTATGGATTTCCTTTGTCTGGGTTCCAGTGCTGCTGATGAGGAATTAATTTCCGAAATGGCCATACAGCTCATTAAAATTATTGCAGTTGGAGTTAATATATGTGTTATAGTCTCATGTTCATTTACTCCATATCCTTTTGTAAAATATTTAAGCAAAGGTCGAGGTATGTTACTAGCTATAAATTGATATTTATTACTTCATGTGATTTTAATTATTTTTAGCAAGCTCAAAAAATCAGTCTATATTAAAGTCTCGATATATACAAAAGACTCATTTTTTACCCAACCTGGATTGGGACCGTTACCAAGTGGTAGACATACATCAATTTGGGTATCTAAAAATAAGATGACACTTACATCGTCAAATCCGAATTGTAGTTTGGATAGTCTATGGAATGGTTTTGTTGGCATTTTGAAGTTAAGCTTAAATCCTAAAGCTGACATTTCATACAGTGTTGTATTTTTGAAATTACCAAACCATATGCTGTTGACTGGTGTTGCTCTTTTCAAAACCATAAATCCAATCTGTGGTTTTTGCCTTAAGTAAAGGAAAAACATATTCAAAGAAAATGTTTAAGTTTTTAATAGGATTAACTCGTAGCTCCGTGGTGTACAATTTAAAAGACTAAGAGATCTACTGCTCAACAGCTTTTCACTTGTATATACAGGACTTCAATATTCTTTGAAGTGAAGCGGACAAGTTGATAAGCCTTCAAAAGTAATCATAGTATTAATAATTGGCGTCATGAATATCAATAAAAATTGTTACCAGTGCCGAAGAACACGGAAGATGCGGAACCAATCCACTGTGTTTATCGACACGAGTGACATTTTAATTGATATTCATGACGGACGATAAGTTTAACATAGATTTTCTGCGATTTTTTTTTCATTTCTACGCGTCATTTGTTCACTTGAGATAGAAATTAAAGAGATATCATGACGTCAGCGGTGACAATATGATATTCATTTCACTTAGAAAACTTGATCATTCGCCGCCATCTATATGATGAATATTATATATTTAAGATCATAGGGTCAAAAACAAGAAATGAAAACTCAACATGAAACAGGAATGCCTCAGTAAATCAGGTATCTAACATGTAGCAATGTGTTCAAACAAAATAAGGGCTGTTTCATTGAATACAAATGTATCTTGCCAGTCAAATCAGGTGTTTCTAAACTGGAGAACTCCAAATGCGTATCAAACAATTTTTTTTTTGTGAGAAAGATGTATAACCTCTACACATTAGTTATGATGTACTTATTCTTGAGCTAATATTTCTTACGGATACACTATTATACTTTCAAATTTTGGCATTTTATATTTTAGTAATTTCAAAATGTTATTCTGACTATTCTGTATATTGCGCCCACATCTCTTGTTGTTTTGTCATGCCAAGTTTTCTTGCAATATGGCCTGTAAGTCTCGTACAATTTTGGAACTTCCGGGATCAAAAGCTGTACCCGGATGTTACATTTTAAACAAAGATATATGACGTTTCAAACAAAAAATTGAACGTCATTATACTAAGACGTCATGTTTTGGCAGGAAACGTTTTCGAATTGCCTGTCTATCGTGGATTCTCGTGAGTCACATGACGAGACTTACAGACCCTATTGATTTGATGAATACCCTGTTGATTTGTTTACGTTGTAAATGTCTTTTATGAGTCTTCTTGTCGGGCAATGGAGGACAGCAGTCGTACGAACACTTTGCCAACAAATTCCATGTCTGTTGACAACTCCATCCGGAAAAATAAGTACATCCCAGGCACTACTTGTAAGTGTTACATTTAATGCTGTGATATTCTACTGTATAATATTTATAAAAAAAAAAAATTGCTCATACTTACGGTTCGGATGTACTGGGAATCGATCTATCAAAGACTTCTCCATTTTGAAAAAGAAATGGCTCTCCGACATTATCCGAGTTTCCAATAACAATACTTTTCTCAAACAACGGTTCCATTTTACCATCTTGTCTTGAAAACAAAACAGGATAGATAGTATGTTTATTACCAATATTCCATCGATTAATTAAATCTAATGCTTTTTTTCTATTGAACAAAATGGCTTAAGGGGGCTCACTCCTGATGTTGTTTATGTAAAGGATTTCTTGAAACCTTTTCAAATTAATATAGCATTGTAGAATTAAAGAAATGGTTAAAACATATAGGGCCATGTGCTTTTAACGGAGATAGGAGACATTAAAAATTTGGCGGGAAATGGATTTTTCTGGATTTTCTCGGGAGGACTATTTATTGTCAAAAAGATTAGAAGTTATTTCAAAATAATTATAAAAACTTAACAAGTGTGTAAATTTGACCTATAGAAGATATTCATGAAATAAAAAAGTGTGCAAAAATCTTTAAGCCATTGAACTTGAGAAATCCAAAGGAGTTACGAAATCTGAAACAAATTCAATTTTATGATCACCGGGTCACCTTAAAGAATAGACACTTCATATGGTTATCATAAAGATCACTAAATGCTCATCAAAATTTAATTCAGAATCAAACTATGTGACTTATTCCAGGATTTAAATTGATTTCCCATGCATTGTGACTTTAAAGGAGCGAATCTTTAGAACTAATAAGTAGAATACATTCTATAACTAGCTTATCCTATAAGCGGCTTGATATATTGTATGTCCCGTTGTCTATTCGGATACTGTTTTGAAAGGAAGGAATCATCAATGCAAAGTCCGAATATACATGTAGAAAATGGGGTATTTTCAAATGCCGTTCTTTACTCTTACTTTCGAAATGAATACACATTTTAGTGTATACATGTACCGAATAGATCTTGAATAATGTGATAGCTCTGTCATATTATGAGTGGCAGCTATTTTACATACCTGACTAATCCTGTCCCCACGAGACTGTCTGACATTCTGCAAAAAAAGAAACCTTCCCAATATATCACAACAAACATTTTATCAAAACTAAATTTTTACTTTCTGTCAGAAAACCATAACTCATGTGTAAAATGTTTTGCACTTAATACTTAACACCTGATGCCAAGAAATATCTCTTACAATTCCCGAACCATATCCGGTCACCGTTAAGATCGTTATCAAGACTTTCTGTTTACAGACGCAAATAGTAAGTATGTCCGCATCAACTTAAAATACAGCACGTGTTTCAAGGAGAAACCTCTCATCAGCAGCATTACAAACCAATAATATGGAAAGCTATCATCCAAAAGTAGTAAAAATAAGAAGTACTCATTACCAAAAATATCGATATAGGAAGCCAAATCCAGTACCAAGGACATCTACCGAGTGCCATACACGGAATGAAGCCTCATTATTTTACATGTAAGTGGTTAAAATTTTGACAAAAACAGTTAATCTGTTTCTATGACGATTATGAATTCCTCGTGCCTATTTTCCGTTTTCAACTTACGTTTTTGTAAGTGTCAAACACGTGTTAATATATCTCAACGTCACGACGTCTCATGGTACTTGCTACCATATGATTTATCTTTACATGAGCGCGTTTCGCTTTAGATAAATGATTTGTCTTCGTTTGTTTTTCTATTCACATTAAACAAAAAAATTAAGGGCAGAAAACAACATCTACAGTCTGACCGCGGTAAATCATGCTTCACGTTAATTTTGGATTCAATGTGGCATAAAAATGGTCCAGTTTTACATTTTATGATTGCAAACTGTTTAATTGATGAATAACAAAATACCGAGGTTACTGTGAATTTAGATTCTGCATATGCGCATTTCGACAACTTATGTCTTATCAGTGCAGATCAAATCAAAACATTTGGAAATTCATAAACCAAAATATTTGTAAAAGTGTCACAAGTATTGATAATCAAACAATATCAATAGCCTATCAGTTAACGACAAACGCGGTCATCGGGCGAAAACCTAAATAAATCAATATATGGTTGATTCTTATAGATTCATATATTGGTTTTCTCTTATTTTCCATACGTAATCAATCTTTGATGTGGGTCTTTAGGGTGTTCCGATCTTTTTGATTGTTTAAGTATGTAGGTTGTGTAAATCTCATGTATCGTTGTGGTCTACAGGACATGTAGATCTTGTTCAGTAATCAAATGAGGCATTCAGGTCATGTAGATTTCTTACAACATTGATGTTCTGTATGGCATGTGTATCTCGATCAATTATATAAGATGTGTTTATGTAGCAGTGATTTCATTCCGGCGGTGCATTCATTCCAGTTGGATAAAAATCCCTAGTGTAGAATTTTCATAACACCGAAATTGAATGGTGAGTATTTTTCACGGAATACACAGCATGGTGAAAAAATGATAGACAAAATAACAATTCCGGACATTCTACACGGTAGAGAGAAAGTATGCTTTCACATTTTCGCTCAATGCTGATTACTATATTGGGCGTGCAGCTTTCATTTTATGTTGAAGACTATAGCGTTTGTAAATCTCGTTCAATGTTGAGGTCTATAGTTTGTGGATATCTCGTTTATCGTTGAGATACATGTGTATGCGTTCTATATCTCAAGAAATATTGCGGTCCATTTGGGCATGTACATCACGCTCTATTTTACGCAAAAACTTACCATAAAGTCCTTCAAACTGTATTTAGTTTGTAAAGGAGCCGGTCGCGTTAATACATGAATAGGCGCCTTCAAAACTACTATTTTCATATATTTATTATAAACCTTCTCTTAGTCAATCAAAATTGCACTACCTTGTTTCAAAAATATATATACTTACGAAACATGTCTCAATATTAATTCTCCAACTCGTATCCATATATTAAATGCTCTATTTTTGTATGCTATAAAAACATTACATACAAAAATTATATGAGATGCAAAATTACTAATTAACTTAATTATATACATTATTTCTTTGTTATTATGTCGAATAGGTATGGATTCTGTACATATTTCAGCTTATTAATATTAAAGTAATCTTAATATTTCAATCTTAATATCATCAATGGGAAATCTGACAATTAATCGCGATCGTCAACATTTTAAATCTCGTTTATTTGTTATAATAAATCTAGTTTCAAGCACCACTGGTAAAAATTTCAAAATGTTAAGATCTAAGGCCTGTTCTTTAGGTTCAGTTTGAAACTTTTGGGTATAAAAATTGTACCCTTTAGGTGTATTTTGTATTAAAGTATTAACGATTGGAACGGAATTTGAACGTCATAAACCTTATCAATTAACGGTCTCGGAAGTATCGTCATTCCAGTAGATACCTTTTTCGGTAATAGCAAACAACTTGCATTTATCTGATTATTAGAAAATAAGTCGAACCTGAAAGAATCGCAGAAATATTTTAACTATTGATATTTTTGTAGTTCTTAAATCATTTGTTCATATGTTCAAAAAGTGAATTATTTCATGGGTCATCTTTTCGTTTTTGTCCGGCTTTGAAAAATATGCTTAATTCGGTGTTGTCAGATACCCATATATAATCTTCGTATGTTTCAATGAAAAACCCGGAATTAGGACCTTTTTAATGCAAGATCAGCTTTTATTTTAACTTTTATATGAAATGATTGGCATGCTAAAGTACTCTCAGTATAATAATCTACGAAACATAACAAATGCAAACTAACATTAGCCAATTATATTTTGAGTCAAATTTACTTTACATTCGTCATGTTTTGTAGATCACTAGTAGGACCTATGAAACTTTATTGAAACATCATGCCCAAATAGTTGTAAATATATTTCCTTTCATGTTAAGTTTCTCACTTTCAATCCTATCATAATATGTCAAAAACATAAGTCAATAGATATACCAGATATGGTTTGATCTTTGAACCACTCACGCTGCTGATATAAATGTCATGATATATTTTGAACCTCATGTGAGATGAGCTTTTTTTCTCACCTTAATGACCGTTAGTGGAGAATTGACTGATTTTTGGTATGATATTTTGACTTACACAAGGGTTCAAGACATGCTACGTCCAATTTTTCAACCTAAACTATGTGAAGTATGTCAATATAAACATTGCATTTCGTTGTACATTGTATTTGGTTTCAATATCCTAGTACAATACATACCAGTTAAGTGTTCCACTAGATTGGTGTGTTCTAATACTCTAGTATAATGCGCATCCCAAAAACTCTTCCGCTAATTTAGGTTACGTGTTCTTATACTCAATAATAATACAGACAAGTAAATTGTTCCATTTCAGCTGACATACTCTTACCAAGAAACTTGTCTACTCTTGTTGCTGTGTTTAAATACTTTGGTGGAATGCGTACAAGATAAGTGTTCCATTATAACTTGCTTAATATGTAAATACTATAGTATTCATTTGTCACATGTACATTCGCTCCATATCCTTTCTTATCATCCTTCCCCATGGTTATATCAGCCTGCATAGCCTTTCCGCAAAAGCCGTATTTGGTTGACCCGGATAAATCAGAGGTTGACCTGGATATATCAAGGGATTCTCCCAGAGTTTCAAAGGCAATAGCTTTTTTTCAAGGTTTCAAACGAAATCAAATTTGTAAAAATCAACATCTATTTCATCTGCTCTTTCCGATTAGGTATTCAGAACAGAATCATGATTACACAAATAGATAAACTAGATGCAAGAACAAGAGGCTCTCAAGTGCCTGCATCGCTCACCTGGACCATGGCTGACACAAAAGTCATTTCCAATAGGGTCCAATAAACTATGTTCCCTGCTGGAGGACACCTTGGATTGGATGAAGACATGCCAAATGCAAATTTGAAGGGGGCTACCAAGGGCTTTTTTGATCAAGTTTATTTGTAATGGGATCAGTGATTTCAGAGACCTAATTCTTTTAATGGCATCCAATATAAACTATCTCAATGCTGGCAGCCATATTGGATGAGGTGTGGTCCTCCTGGATACCTTTATTGAAAGGTACCATCAATGTACCATTGTTTTCTAATTTGACATATTGTTTCAAAAAGGATCTTTAAATGTATTTGAATGTGTTATCTATTTCAACCCATTTAAGACGACCTTTCAAAAATAATTTGGGCAGGGGTTTCCCTTATAATCTAGGTAATAATTATTGCCAAAATCAAAATGTTACAAGCCCCTTTAAAAAAAACTAGTGTTTACATATTTCTGAAAACAAAACATAAAAATTAGCAGAATACTTTTTTTTCTAAAACTTCAGTTTTCTTGTCAAGTTTCCATGGCAACCGAAAGCTCCAACATCCATTACAACCCTTAACAGAACACCATTCCAAAAAAATTTGGGCAGAGGTTCCCCTTATAATCAAGATAATACATATTGCTGAAATTAAAACATTCAGTCCCCCTTTAAAAAATAAATTTGGGAAGGGGTTCCCCTTGTAATCTAGTTTATACATAGTGCTGAAATCATAAATAAATTGTCTAGCAGAATACTTTATTTTCTAAAATTTCCTTGCTGGCAGCCATCTTGGATGAGGTATGGCCCTGTCAGATAATTTTTTTTGAATAGGACCATCTAAGAACCATTATGGCTAAGTTTGGTGTAAATTGGACTAGTAGTTTATGAGAAGAAGATTTTTGAATGTCTTGTCCATAGTGTCCAATGTTACAACTATGTTCCCCGCTGGCGGCCATCTTGGATGAAGTACGGATCTGTCGGATACCTTTTTTGGATGGGACCATCTAAGGACCATTGTGACTAAGTTTAGTTATAATTGGGCTGGTAGTTTCTGAGAAGAAGATCTTTGAATGTCTTTCCCATAGGGTCCAATGTTAAAACTATGTTCCCCGCTGGCGGCCATCTTGGATGAGGGACAGATCTGTCGGATACATTTTTTGGATGGGACCATCTAAGGACCATTGTGACTAAGTTTGGTTATAATTGGGCTGGTAGTTTCTGAGAAGAAGATCTTTGAATGTCTTTTCCCATAGGGTCCAATGTTTTTAATATGTTCCCTGCTGGCGGCCATCTTGGATGAGGTACGGATCTGTCAGATACCTTTTTTGGATGGGACCATCTAAGGACCATTGTGACTAAGTTTGCTTATAATTGGGCTGGTAGTTTCTGAGAAAAAGATCTTTGAATGTCTTTTCCCATAGGGTCCAGTGTTAAAACTCTGTTCCCCGCTGGCGGCCATCTTGAATGAGGTACTGATCTGTCGGATACCTTTTTTGGATGGGACCATCTAAGGACCATTGTGACGAAGTTTAGTTGTAATTAGGCTGGTAGTTTCTGAGAAGAAGATCTTTGAATGTTTTTTCCTATAGGGTCCAATACTAAAACTATGTTCCCCGCTGGCGGCCATCTTGAATAAGGTACTGATCTGTCGGATACCTTTTTTGGATAGGACCATCTAAGGACCATTGCGACTAAGTTTGGTTATAATTGGGCTGGTAGTTTCTGAGAAGAAGATCTTTGAATGTCTTTCCCATAGGGTCCAATGTTAAAACTATATTTCCCGCTGGCGGCCATATTGGATGAGGTACGGATCTGTCGGATACCTTTTTTGGATGGGACCATCTAAGGACCATTGTGACTAAGTTTGGTTATAATTAGGCTGGTAGTTTCTGACAAGTAGATCTTTGAATGTCTTTTCCCATAGGGTCCAATGTTAAAACTATGTTTCCCGCTGGCGGTCATCTTGGATGAGGTACGGACCTGCCGGATACAATTTTTAAAGGGGACCACCGAAGGACTATTGTGACCAAATTTGGTTCCAATTGGCCCAGTGATGGCAAAAGCTCACACTGGCATAGCCAGGTGAGCTAAAAATTGTAGAAACTAGGTCGTTGATATATCCTGCAGAGCTTTGACATTTTCACATTATGACGTCATAAAAGCTCCAAGGAACGATAGAATGTCGTAACAACCAAAGGTTGCTGCAAAATTCAAAATCGACATTATTTTGAGTATTTCGGTCAAAATATTCACCCAGTCACAAAACCTTTGCCAATAAAATGATAAAAAACTACAAAACATGTTTTTAAGCTGAAAATTGCTAAAAGGGCGAGAATGGCATGTATGTCGAATTTCCCGCGCAAATTTAGGAGAATTTGAAAACTCAGTTGAATAAATGCAAAATAAAGGATGATAAACAAGTTATCGGGCTTTTGACAGATGATGCATTGTAAAATATCACCCCGCTCGCCAGAATATGAAGCTTGGGGCTCATTCGCTCTGTGCTTCACATTCTGGCTCTCGGGTTGATATTTTACGATACATAGCTGTCAAGAGCCCGATAACATATACATATTTTTCTATATAGTACAATTATTTCCAGTGAATAGTTCACTATAGCTGGCATGTTTTATGCTATAGTACTGGAACAATATGTATACAAGGGACGTGTTCCATAATAGGTTGAGTAATCAGACGCACTAGGACAATACGTACCAGCAGAGTTCCACTCAGTCGTGTGTTTTTATACTCAAGTAAAATACTTACCAAGAAAGTGTTCCACTATAGCTCGAGTGTTCTTATACTTCAATACATTATGTACCAGTAATGTGCTCCATTATAACTCGCGTGTTCGTATACTCTGTACAGTACATGTTAGGAAAGTATTCCACTATTGTTGTAGTATTTCAATATCCTCGTACAATAGTTGCCAGTTAAGAGTTCATTATAGATGACGTGTTCATATACTCTAGTACAATAGGTATCATGTAAGTGTTCCACTATAGCTAATATCTTCTTAAGTTACAGTAAAGTACGTATCAGGAAAGTGTTCCACTACAGCTGACGTGTGTAATACGTACCTTTATATATCCCATTATATATTGTGTGCTTTAATGCTCTAGTACAATACGCACCACTTAAGTGCTCCACTTGAGATCGGGTGTTTCTTATACTATAGTCAGTACATAACTGTAAAATGTTCTTCTATAGATTGCGTTTAAACTCTAGTAAATACATACCAGTAAAGTATTCAACTATAGCTGGTGTGTTGGAAGAATTACCATACAACAAATAATGAATTGGATTTTCCTTTGGTCTCCACTTATTGTATTGCTCTGTTGAACCGTAATCATCTAGCCTATTGTCCATTTGTAAACCGATCTAGTAAGGAATTGATACTTCTAAAATTTAACCTTACATCGCAAAAACTTCCCTTTGAATTTATAGATCTTTTGTTTTGCAAATTTTAAAATGTGAGCCCATTTTATCATCACAACTGCTTATTTCTTAAAATATGGTAATCGGAAGCAGAGCCTTCGAAATAACTAAAATTATTATGTTTTCCAAAATGTTTCAGCTTTGTAAATAACTTAACAAAAGAGTCTTCTGATTTCAAGGGATATGTTCTAAATAAA
>MJUU01036482.1:6499-24985 GCA_002080025.1 Modiolus philippinarum | reverse complement strand
GGATACTGACACGTCATATCTTTCAATGATGCTATGGTGACGGCCATAGAATTTCTTGAGGGATGAAATTAACAAAGGTTGAACAAATCCCTGACTAAGCAGCTTTTGGGACAGTGTTTTTGCTCTGTTCAAAAAATCACTGTACAAACTACAAGCTCGACAGTAACGAATCAACTGTGAAATGTACACTCCATAGGTGGGAGAGGTAGGTATATTGCTGCTAAGAAAAGGAAAGTTCACAATGGGGAAATTAAAATCATCACGCTTGTCATATAGCTTAGATTTCAGAATCAGACTTTCCAACTTCACAGTTACAAAACAATGTTTATAGCAAAAAATTATACTTTAATTCATACACTTTTTTTGAAGAAAATACGAATATTCCACATTTGTGCCCAACAGTATGTATATAAGCGTTGATCTATTGAAAAAAACAATGTACTGAATAACAAAATACCGAAATTACTGGTAATTTAGTTTCTGCATATGTGCATTTCTCTTCAGTGCAAATACAATCAAAACATTCGGAAGTTCAAAAACCAAAATACGTTTAAAACTGATAGAGAACAAATAACCAATTGGATCTAAATACAAAAGCCAAAAATAAAATTCAGGTTAGGACAGTGTAATGCATGGGGGAGAAACTTATTAATGTTAATTTTAAACCAAATTTTCTAAAATTTAGTTATTACAAAAAAATAATAAGATTGAGACTTAGTCTCATGTGCATATTCTCCTTGGTGTTTCACTGTTCATTAATGATCTTAGCTTCATTGGATATCTTAACACCAGTACTGCGAATCATGTGATTATGACTTTCGAATGCATTCCTGTTAAAAAGTTGCATGTTTAAGGACAGTAACATTATATAAAGACAGAACCATATTTATATTTGACGGTATATTTTAAATCTACAACACACATATTCAGACAATATCTTATATTATACAGTGTGACACAATAATTAAAGACCATAATATATTTAATATTTGAGAGGAGGACAGACAAATAAGGTACCATAGTCGTAAGTCTCACATACAAAGGCATGAAAGATTCGACCTTAAGTCATGTTCAAAAATCATACAAATAATTCATTTATATTATTGTTCATCATTGATGAAGGCCTCATGGTAACTTCAAGTTGAAGAACAGTAATAAAAGCGTTTTTCAATTGCTTGGTTTAATCATCTTTTTGTAGAGAATTTGTCTCCTGTGCATTTACTCCATATCCTTTCATTGTTTATATAAAATATCTTAATTTGTATCTAATAGATCGAAAAAAGAAAAACAAGGCAAGAGAAAGAAAAGTTAAGAAATGATACATCGTAATGAATAGGCATTACACATAGGGACAATAGGTAAAAAAGAATAAAGAAGCGGAAACAGACAAGAACGCCACAAAAATGAGCATGATTAACTCCGTCATACTGCATATGATAATTGCTGTATGTAATCATTGTCTGTCTTTGTCAGCTCAGTGGTAAACTGTGATCTATTTATTTGTGATCCATTAAAATTTTGTAGAAAGATCTGAAAAGTTATGGTGAAGACCTTAAACATCCGTTATCACAGTTACTATCAATTGCATTGTACAACACTAATTGAACCAAACATTTAAGTTTAAGTTTTTTAGAGAGTGAGAGTTGTTTTGCTCTGTTGACAAAATCGCTTTATAATTTACAGGCACAACAACAGCCAATGAGATGTGAAATGTAGACGTCATATGACGGTAATGTGGAAATATTTCCTGTCAAAACCGGGGAGTTCTATGTTGAAAAGGCAAAATTGTCGTAAGTTTGATTTCAGACATTTGACTTATCAATAGAGAAATGTACGTCTAAGTAAAATGCTAATAAGGATGTCTAAATGGTATCTTCTGAACTTCAAAATATAAGCTTAAGTTGATTATCATTCAATGAAAAACTTCATCTTCATTCGGAAAATGAAATTAAAAGACTTTGCTTGTTTATTAATAACTAGCCCATGTATAGACCCTGGCTTTATGCAAATAAAAATGAAATAGCTAAAAGAAGTGCACAGTTACTATCAAAAGGTATCCCAACTGTCTCCTAGAACTGTTTTCTCCCTTATTCGACAAATGTGTTATCTATTCAGAATTCATACCATACCTTCTGAATCTAATCCGTAATTACTTATACTTTGGACTTCAAGATGGATACAAAACTAACTCAAATATATTTGTTACATTTTATCTAACTTACTGTTGCATTATGGGTACCGTGTATTGTAATGCAGCGTGTGTTGGCATGGTGAATAGAATTCTGTCGGAAGATTTGTCTGCCAGACACATCATGACACATATGTAAATGAAGTGAGTAACGACCTAAATGAAACGAAAATTGAAAATGGGTGTCAACAAGCACTTGATAAATGATCTCATATCAAATGTAAAATGTTCAAAATGCCGATTGGGGCATCGGCGGTCCTTTCTATTTTGTATCTGACATAGAAGGTTGCAACATTATACCTAAGCCAAAGTTTGGAAAAAAAGTACGGACTAGAAGCAGTTTAGAATAAGAGGGTGAAAACCAATCTTGTGTGATTAAGGTACATAATTTACCACTGTCAAAGTTACCAAAAAATACATAATTGATATTTCAAAGAGTACCTAGGCGTTGAGTGTTTGCTATGTCCAGACGATTTAACATTTCGTGATAAAAAGTTCCAGAAGTCCAATTTCTCTTTCTTAAAAAATATTTTTAAACGCTTCAAAACGAGAAAGAATGTATGAATGGATATGAACTCCAGTTTTTTTTCATTTCAGAATAGAATATAGTGAACGAGCATTCATCAACGTTTCATCCGCAAAACTGAACATCATAATATTTAGTCGTCAGGTTTTCAGAGGAAAAATTTTGAAGTGCAGGTTTATTGCTAATATGCAATGTCAAGTGACAGAAGTTACAGTCGCTATACAAAAGTAATACACAATGGTATGCATTGCATCGTTTCTTTATGATCCTTTATCATTGAATTCTTCTGATAACTTGAATAAAAAGAACGACAATAAATGCAATGGAAGTTGTAGTTTGGCGGGACATAAAACCGGTTTAGAAAACCATTTCCTTTTGACATGCGTGGACCAAGTTATAGCAGACGGCAATTTTTCCAGTGGTTTTCATCTAATTTCTCTTTTTGCTCCCTTGATAATTCTGTTCGGTAATTTTGTTATTGACCCCATCCATTATGTGCTGTTCTGTTGCTTTGAATCCGTTTTCGATGCATATTAAATTAATGCTTACGTCAAGTTGATGTCATATATGACTGCAATGTGCTTTTGACAATGAAAATATAGATTCATTAAAATTGGCTTGAATGGTATTTTCGATATCAAATAGATACAACATTTAAATGCAAAGGTCGAAACTTGTCATAAAGTAGGAAACTTCCTTGTTCATATTGTCGTTTTTTCTTATGACTCAAAGTAAACATAGTGTATTTTTAGCAATTTAGGCTGGCGACTTAATACTAGTCAGAGCAACACACACTTCAAACGCTAGGGACATGTCTTTGTCAGTCATATTAAACTTATAAAAGTAGCAGATAATAAAAACAAAACAAGTTGTCAACTTAAGTCAGGATATGGTGTATTTTTTCTTCAAATTTTGGAAATATAGGCACGTTTATTCATATTTTATGCTTTTATATCAATTTCTAACTGGCTGATTTTATAAGATATGAATACAAGTTGATTTAATAGGTAATAAACTAACCAAGTACTTGGGATGCTCCGAGATTTTCCATCTCTGCTCCTTGCACTCGAGCACTTCTGAATCCTTTCATTATCTAGGAGAAAAGGGGAATGTAGTTTAAATGTTTAACATGATGGGTAATACCGAAAATAGAGGCACAGACCACTACTTATAAAAACTTTAATTGAATTCGCCTGGAAAATCATTAGCAAAAAATGTCTTTGTTTTTAAGGATGCATGAAAATTGATTACAAAATATTTATTTAATACAAAAATATAGTCTTCAGTAAAACTTTACAATGATACTTATCAATTAATAATTATTTAATTTCTTGCGTTGATCTGCGAATTGATTTGTTATGCATTTTATAACATTAATTTGTTTATAATCTATTGAGATTTTAAATGCAGAGCAACGTTAGAGACGGTATTGTGACGTCAAGTAACAGATAAAAAAATATCGAAGATACTGTTAATGTATTTTCTGCTATATGCGCATTTCGACAACCGATGTCTCATTAGTGCAGATCAAACCAAAACATTTTGAAGTTCTTTAACTGAAAAAACGTGTAAAAGCCGATAGAGATCAAATAATAGAGTGACATGTAATCATTTATTTATCCAGTGATGGTATGAAATTTATTCAACTGCTAAACACTATAGAAAGGGGCTACACAGAATACCTTTATGTGTCCACCGTATTCATCACTTTCTTCAGCATTTTCTGAATCAATCTTTATATTCCTTGTCAGAAGAGCCACTTCCCCTCTCATATCTACAGACTGGTATATTTCACCATAGTGAGTATAATCTAGAGATTCTGAAAAAAATGTTTGTGTCTGTATATAAAAACTTTGGAAATTTCTTTTTCTGTTAACAACACTTAGTCAATTGATTTGTATTTTACGGCGTTTTCAACTGTCTTCTACTGTTTTCAACATTTGTTCTCCATAGTTTATGGTGTATCAATTGTTATAGAAAAAAATTATGTGTTTTCCGTATTGTACATTTGGCATTTCATACAGAAAGGTTATTTTGTGTCAAATTATCACGCATTTAAGTTTAATAAAACTACTAAAAAATATACAGTTTTACTAATATTTCAGGTCCATGATTCATACTTAGTTTGATTGATTTGGCTTTTTTTTTGTTTAAACCATAGATAAAATTGCAAAATATAAAACATTAATAGCAGCAGGGTTTGTCAGGTATTCAAGAAAAACACGATAAAAATACAATGAACACTCGCTATGTTGCATGTTTGTGGATCAGGGGAAATCTTGCCAAAACATAATATCCATTTAACTGTAAATTAATTAAATTTTTACAGATGCACTCTGTCAACAATTGAAAGTTTAATTTCTCCTGAAATCAGATTCGTGCGGATGGTGATATTTTGCGGGAATAAATGAAATATGTCTCTTTTAGGCAAAATGAAATTAAACATTTCATTGAACTATGCTTCCTTACCATTCAGTAGTAATAAATGAAATATGTCTCTTTTAGGCAAAATGAGATTGAACATTTCATTGAACTATGCTTCCTTACCATTCAGTAGTATCTGATTCTCGTTGCAGTCACCACATTCAGCAATCTTTCTTACTTCCGCTTGTCTCCAATCATAGTCAGTTGACACGATTACGACTTCATCACCTATGGGAGAATCACTGAACATTAATTAAATTATAAACTAGAAGTGGGAGCAGTCGCAAACGACAGCTAATCCCCTCGCCCGCTGCCAAGAAATAATGACCCTAAAATAATCTCAAGATGTATGAATGTTGAAGATACATCCACTGAACATTTAGATCATTGAATTATAACATGTAGTATCTCAGATATAAACATTAATGAAAACTTAAACCCAAGTCAGTCAGGTGTAAAATGTAGGTTAAAGTGACCGAATTATCATCTGAAGCTGCATTACACTAAAAGATGCATCCACTGACCAAAGGTGATTGATGTGCCACATGTAGTTTCTCAGAAATGAACCTTAATGCAAACTTTAACCTGAGTCATTGAAGCATAAAATGTAGGTCACAGTGACCAAATTATCATCTGAAACAGCATCATTCTCCAAGACGCATCAACTGATCTCAGATGATTGATGTGCCACATGTAGTTTGTCATATATGAACCTTAACCTGAGTCATTGAAGCATGAAATGTAGGTCAGAGTAACCCATTTATCGTCTGACGCAGCATCACTCTCCAAGACGCATCCATTGACTTCAGATGATTGATGTGCCATATGTAGTTTGTCAGATATGAACCTTAACGCAAACTTTAACCTGAGTCATTGAAGCGTGAAATGTAGGTCAGAGTAAACCATTATCATCTGAAGCAGCATCACTCTCCAAAACTCATCCACTGACCACAGAGGATTGATGTGCCACATGTTGTTTGTCAGATATAAACCTTAATGCAAACTTTACCCGGAGCCATTGTAGCATAAAATGTAGGTCAGAGTGATCGAATTACAATCTGAAGGAGCATCACTCTCCAAGATTCATCCACTGATCTTAGATGATTGATGTGCCACATGTAGTTTGTCAGATATGAACCTTTACGCAAACTTTAACCTGAGTCATTGAAGCGTGAAATGTAGGTCAGAGTAAACCATTATCATCTGAAGCAGCATCACTCTCCAAAACGCATCCACTGACCACAGATGATTGATGTGCCACATGTAGTTTGTCAGATATGAACCTTAATGCAAACTTTAACCTGAGTCATTGAAGCATTCTCCAAGACGCATCCACTGACCTCAGATGATTGATGTGCCACATGTAGTTTGTCATATATGAACCTTAACCTGAGTCATTGAAACATAAAATGTAGGTCAGAGTGACCGAATTACCATCTGAAGCAGCATCACTCTCCAAGATTCATCCACTGACCTCAGATGATTGATGTGCCACATGTAGTTTGTCAGATATGAACCTTAACGCCAACTTTAACCTGAGTCATTGAAGCGTGAGATGTAGGTCAGAGTGACCCAATTATCATCTAAAGCAGCATCATTCTCCAAGACGCATCCACTGACCTCAGATGATTGATGTGCAACATGTAGTTTGTCAGATATGAACCTTAACGCAAACTTTTACCTGAAGTGGGACGAACGGACGGACGGACGGGCGAGATACTATATCAACTCCTAAACTCCGTTGGGGATAGAAAAGTCATTATAAAAAGAGGTCTCCGTGCAACAGTGCATTATACAAGAAAGCAAAAAGACCCAAAACGGTCGTTTTGTCATTTGTGAAAAAGAACTCACGCTATAAATGCAATTCGAAATATTTCACACTACGATATGTTGCTTGAAAATTGTGACATTCATCATTAGAATGTTTTTGTCACTTGGTTTGCTGTAGTACATTTTGTACACATATTTAGATGTTTATTACTTTGGAACATACAGCTGATACACTTAATAGACGAATAACACGGAAACATGTAACATGTACCTGTACTGCATATGTTTTCCCAAAATATATTTATCACACATGTGATTTTTATTTTCCAACCTTATAATCTACGTGCAGTACATGTAATGCATTTTTTTTTAAATCACAACGACTTTGAATAATGCCGGATGCGCTCATTAAAATTTGTTCTTTAGATGTACTTTAAACAGAGAAAAAAGTGTTATGTATGTTAAAAAACACTTTAATTCACAGTAACTTCGGTATTTAGTCATTTATTTGCCTCGATTTATCTTGGTTTTATTAGAAATCAACAGAAATGGCTTAAAATTGACAAGACATAAAACTATCAAATAACTAACGACCGAAGTAACTGTGAATTTAATTTCTGCGTATGCGTATTTCCATAACTTATGTCTTCTCAGAGCAGATAAGATCTAAAGTTTGGAAGACCATAAACTCAAAGATGTTAACAAAAAACTGGTAGAGAACAAATAACCAATATCATCTAAATGTAAAGCCAAAATCAGCTGAGGACAGAGCTATTCATGAGGGAGATACTCCTCAGTTAAATTAAAAAAAAACTAAGATATTGTAAGGTTCCAAATAGAATCTTCTTTCGGATCAGCACCCGAAGTACTGACTACTTGGCTGGTGAATACCCCTTGGAACTTACAGGTCATCAGCAGTTGCATCGACCGAGTGGTAACAAATAACTTACTACCGAAGTTATTTTGAATTAATTTTTTACATGCGCATTTCGACAACTTATGTCTCCTCAGTGCAGATAAAATGTAAACGTTTGAAAGACCATGAATTCAAAGTTATTTAAAAACTGATAGAGAACAAATAACCGATATGATCTAAATGTAAAGACAAAATCAGCTTTGCATGAGGGAGATGCTCCTTAGTTTTCAGCAAGATTTACAAAAATTTAGATATTGCAAGCGGCTTTCGGGTCAGCACCGAAGTACTGACAATGTTATATTAAAGCAGCCAGTAACATTTAACAACCAGCAAAAAAGATAGGAAGATAAAGAAATCGGCAATATATGTAACAGACACGAAAACTTAACGGGAAAATAAGAAAATAATAACAGTAACCCACAATCACATTTGCGTAAGATGAGTTAAAAACAAACTCATAATTATACACAAGCACATAGAATAGCCATTCAAAGTAATTGGTCAGGAATTAGAATAGAACAATCGCAATCAAGAGAAATAGAGTGTACATTCAGCATGTTCAGTGTGGTTATTTCTAAGTAAACATAATAATGCATTTTTGATAAGACTGAATTTGCAATTTTGTTTTTGTGTTACTTTTTGTAAAATTATTAGAATGACGTCATCATCAATATACCTAACTATTGAAAAGATTTAATATGAAGTCGCTAATATTATTTTTCAGCAAGACAAATTTCAATGTCGTTCAAGTTCAAAACATATCATTACTTTTGGTACATTATATACAATCAAACTGATACTATGGAAACTAAATTTACATGTGCGTAACGCATATAGTCAACATGATCTTCATAGTTTCTCTAAAAAAGGGCAAATTTAAGGATGTTTGCTGTTGAATTTGATATCAAAGAGGTGATGATTTTGTAAGATAATTGAAAAAAAATATTCCTAATTTTATGTTTGAGATACAAACGATTAGCACTTTGTTGGGAAACTGAATTATTATAGGTTTAACATAGGCATAAAACAGTGGATAACTACAAACATTATAACTCTGACAAAGAACCATAATCGCTCACCTGACATAAAACATGTGATTAACGTAATGTTTATGCCACAGGGTCTTATTTTTAAATATGTCCTGAACTGGCAGTTTTGTTTATTTTCAGATAAAATTGAAATAAACCATCTTAACAAAGGACTTTCCATATGTCATTCATGTAAAGTTTAGTTGAAATTACTGTAGAGATTTCAGAGGAGATGATTAAATATGACTTTCAAATATGGCCAATTGTAACATATCTTCAGCGCTGTCGGCAATGTTTTTCGCGCCATTTTTTAATTAGATTTAATCAGAATGAACAATCTCTGTAAAGGACCTCCCTTACATCAAATCTGTAAAGTTTGGTTGAATTTGCTTTTATTGATCTCAGAGGAAAGATGAAAATGTGATGTGGTCAAATGAGATAACTATGTTCAGCGCTCGCAGCAATATTTTTCTTCTAATTGATACTAAATGATTATTCACTGTAAAGAACACCCCATACACCATTCCTGTATAGTTTGGTTGAATTTGCGTCAGTGGTCTTAGAGGAGGAAATAAAATTGTGATTTTTCAATGGAGTCCTGTACGAAACCCATGTTCCGCGCTTTCGGTTTTTTTTTGTATAGGATCGGAACGAAATGAGCAATCTTTGTAAATGACCTTTCATTCATCATTCCTGTAGAGTTTGGTTAATTTGCTTCAGTGGTTTCAGAGGAGAATATGAAAATGGGATTTTTCTAAAAGGTTCAATGTTAAACCTAAGTTCTGCGCTGGTGGCCATATTTCTAACGAATCAGAACGAAATAACGGTAACGGTAACGGACCCTCCATACAACACTCCTTTAAAGTTTGATTGATTCAGCGGAGAAGAAAATAATGTGATTTTCCCATAGGGTTGAGTATTCAACTACATGTATGTTCCGTGATGGCAGCCATGATTATTATCAAATCGGAGTGAAATGAAGAATTCATGTGATGAAGTAATACTCCATCATTATTTTAGTTTGGTTGAATTTGCTTCAGACGTTTCAGAGGAGAAGATGAAAATGTGATTTTGCACATAGGGTCCAATATTAAACCTAAGTTTCAAGCTGGTGGCAATGTCTATTGTCGGATCAGAACGAAATGAGCATCTTTGTAAAGGTCCTTCCATAAATCATTTCTGTAAAGATTGTTTGAATTGTCTTCATGGGTTTCAGGGGAGAAGATGAAAATGTGTTTTTCCCATAGGTTTCAATGTTAAGCTATGTTCTGTGCTTTTTAGCGGATCGGGACGAAATGGGCAATCTCTGTAAAGGGCCTTCCATACATCATTCCTGTAAAGTTTGGTTGGATTCGCTTCAGCGGTTTAAGAAGAAAAATGAAAACGTAATTTGTTCCCATTGTTAAACTTATGTTCCGTCCTGGCATTCATGTTTTTTATCGGATCAGAACGAAATGACCAATCTTTCTAACGGAACTTCTCTATACATCATTCCTGTAAAGTTTGGTTATATTTGCTTCATTGGTTTAAGAGGATGGCAAAAGCCCATATGATCTTTTGGGTTCAAACAACCAAAATATATCGAGATATGGCGCGGCAAACGCCTTTAAATTAATTCAGGTAGTTCATTTACCAATCTCCCATGACGTAACATCGTCCATAAGATTTAGCTTTGGTCCTACATCAATGGTAGAGACTAATATCTTGACGTAATCTTGTCCACCTCGGTGTACATAACAGGATAGTTTGATACGTATGTTGCCAAATATTTTAGATGCCTCTGTGTATAAAATTGATCTATCTTCCTCTAACCAAGACTCGTATGTCGATTCATAGTTGCCTATTTAAATAAATAAAAATGAAATTTAAACATAAGTAGATCATTGTAATTATAGTTGCAGGGAAAAGGACCATTGCAAGTTTTGTGATCAACGTATTATTCATCGCCTCGATATGTCACTTATTGTGAAATGTTAAACGGAATACCGTAGACTAATGACTTTTTGGTTACAAATCCATTATTTTTTATTCTTCTATTAGTTTGAGATGGATGTTCTAGATTTACGTAAAAATACAGTCAATACATGTATATTGTGATTGTTTTTTTTTAATCAACAATGGTACATTTATTTTGAAGCTATCAATTCCTGTCCTGGTATGTAGCATTTGAACTACTAGATAATGTAGTTGTCCCATAACAAAAATTCGACTTATAAATGCATTTTTTTTATTTATACCTGTAAGCATTATATTGATTTAGTGCCTGTATTTTAAAAACAACATATATGTTTGTTTTATTTTTATATCCCTGTATATAATGTTTGAATGATTCAATATGAATGCCCAAAATGTTGCAATTGCTGTATTGAATGTAAAATAATTCTGAATAACAAAAAAAATCAAGTTGCCTAGTTACTTCTCCGTGAAAAAAATGTTAAAGATATAACTATGGAAGAGACCATTTTTAGTAGGGAAATGGTACTTTGGGACTAGAGAGAATTCTGAAAAAAAAATCTGGTAATTAAAGCAAAAGGATGTCAGGACAGTAGAAGACTGAAAAATAAATAGGATGGCATATATGTACAAATGAAGCACACTCTTGTTAGGGCAAAAAAAACAGGACTGCTTCCAGTGAGAAAAAAAATTAGTAAGGTTCAAAGGTTGCATGAAAAAAAAAACGATTTGGATCAGATGTTCCTTCCAACCCCAATACAAATAAAATGTTAGACCCTTAAAATCATTAGTTTATGAGAAATACTTTGTAAATGATGAAAATTATCAAACTGTTGTCACCTTTCTGTGTGAGAAAAACATAGGACAACTCAAGATCAGCCTTGTCCTCCACAGGCGTGTCAACCGGTGAAGGATAATTAGGATCTCCATACCCCAATTCAGCAATATATTCTTTCAGGTCGGTTCGACCTACACGTTTATTTCCCATTATTTTTTCAACTACTGCTATTCCAATTATCGTATCTTTTGGTAAACCTACAATTAAATAAAATGGTTTCAAATGCAAATCAAATCATGTCCTTTTATTTAACAGCCATGTATTTTAGCATTGGTATTTAATATCAATTTTAATAAACTGTAATACATCATGTAAATTTAATGTTTTCTCATTGCTAACGAGGTATGTGCCATTTTAGTCTCATACATGAATTCATCGATACCCTATGTTTATTCGTAAACAATGTTACCTTCTGCAAAAAGTGACATTGTTGATATACCATTGAGCAGAGCGTTACATTGTACTTATGTTAAAAGATTTTAAATAAAGATTGTCAATGAAAAACATTACATTGTTAGTATAATAATAAAATTTAAAAGAAATACAGATGAGGGTAACAATCTGCTCTGTCCCCCTTCTATATTTTACTTTTAATGCAAAATATTTATAAATATAAGAATTAAATTGGAAACCGTTTCCGGCTTAGATATGACGTCCAAGCATGGAAATAAAATCTTTGTAATGTCATACGTAAAAAAATGTAACTTCTGGGAAAAACTTATGTGTCCGGAAGTTTTAAATCAACAAGTAATTTATTGATCCTATCTAAAAGCCGAATAGGGTCTGTTAGTTTTTAAAGAAACTAGTTACTTTTTCGAGCACAGGACCTTGAAGATTGACTATGGCTTCCATATTTTGTTACGTAATTTTAATCGGATCTAATTTTTTTGTTGTGTGTTCCATCTCATCATTAGTTCTCTGATATGGTACTGCATTTTTTTGCTCTACATCTTTAATAAAATGCAGTCTTTCTCTTGGGAGTAAGTGAGTGTAGAAAGAATAGTGGCTTATGAATATGTATTGTCCCGTAGTGAAAAAATCTGTATTTTTTTCTGTAAATATAATTGATGTACTACAACCCGAATGGGTCATGAGTATTTGAATAAAGTTATATTAATTTTATTTAATAAGCATCTGATATATACACTTGGTCATAAAAATGGAATGTTCGTATTTTCTGAGCAAAATTTGGAAGTTTGGAAGCTTTATGCACAAAAGTGTGTGGATAAAAGTATTATATATAATATTTTGCTGTAAACATATATATAAGTTGAAGTTTGAAAGGCTTTCATTCTACAAATCTGTCAAATCACTCCTTCAATTTGTTTTGAAACCAACTTTTTGGTGAAAATGGGACATTTTGTAAATTAAATGTAGGGTGTGCAAATATTTCCCAAAAATGCAATTTCGATGACTAACGTGTACAAGAATGATTTCAGTGATAATTTCATCGATTTTTAAAGGATAATTTGAATTTTTTTAAAATCACTAGCCCTTAAATATTCCCGGGATTCTCAACAAAAAATACTCCATGTTTATGACAGAGAATATATATCAAAATTAGTAAAAAGATAGCTTCAGTAAAGAAGTACAGCCTCCCTATAGGGAAATGAATATAACTTGAATGTAAAATTCAAATCGGTATATTTTGTAAGGAAGATTTTAAAGAAATACGTCTATTATGATTGTTTTTTTTTGCTACGTTTAACACTAACAATAATTCATTTACTAACCATCTGTAAATTCCTTCATCCTTGCAATTTCTTGTTCAACAAGCTTACGTTTCTGTTTTGTGTCGTAAAACTCCTCTCCTATTATTGTCCCTGTTGTTGGTTCGATGGCGTAGACTATAAGTCCGGATCGACCTTCTGGTACTGGTGTAATTCCTGGCATAACCTTCAAGTTCATAATTACAAAACTTTATTAAATGATTGCTGTGTGCACAGAATTTTGACATGATGCAAATGTTTACACTGATATAAAAAAAAACAAATAATATACATTTGTCATAAAAGGGTAAACATTTGCTTTCAAACATATATTTGGGGGTGATAAGAACATCTGATCCTGGATATTTTTTATGCAATCTTTGAGACTATTTTTTTCTCACTGTCAGCAATCCTATTTAACTTTATGCCGGAGAATTTGCTTCATATACGTCATCCTGGTAATTTTTTCTCAGTCTCCTCCTTTCTTGATGTTTTTTAACCGAATTCCTGATCCTGTTTTTTCCGTTTTCCTTCAAAGCCACCCCAACCCCCTCCCCCCAACAAATCAAATGTAGCTCCTTATTTGGATATTATATCTTGTATATCGACAAAAGAATATACGTTGCATTTGTTTTCAGTATACAAAATGGACTCACAACCATTATGCAGTGTAAATTTTGTATCTTTAAAAATTCTTTGATTTATCTTATTTGGGATGATTTTGGGGTTCTTTCAAAAAGTTCACAATTTTCTAAGAATTTTATGTCCTTACAAAGTATACCTAAATGGCAATTTTCTTTTTCTTTGGGTTATTATCATTTCTATAAGGTTTATTATTCCCAGACAGCTTTCAAATTTTTATTCAATTCATTTGATGTGTCTTTACATTATATTTTCTGAAATTCGAAAAAGTTTTCGAGAAGAAATTCTGTTCTGAATATTTTCGCATACACAAAAATATCTCCCCCTTAAATCTTAGCCTTTTTTCTAGAAATATTCATACCCCTTCAGGCAACAGGTCAAGTGGTTGACACCAATGTCATAATAAATATTATATCTTGCCAAACAGCGTAGTAACAAAAAATTCCCACTTAAAAACACTGTCGATAATCCAGATGTAACAAAAAGCATTGCTTGTTTTTCTCAATGACAATTATGTAGTTGCACCAGCTGAGAAGACCTTTAAAATCACATTTACAGATATACATTCCTGGGACTGCAAAGTGCACAATAAACAAATAAAGGGAAATAGAGCAAATGTACATGGGTATGGCACGCCAAAGCCACAAAAATGAAATAAAATAGCATTATGTCAGGTAATGCTATCTTATCTGAATTTTTGTGGTTTTGGCGCACATTATCAGACATGTATTATCAGGTTTCCTCATTACCTCCTGATAAGTACCTTTATATATTTTATACATAGGACTCTATGAAATCTATGTGGTAATGATGTTTTATCTTAAGATAACATAGCATTACCTGTTAATACAGTTTTATCTGCATTTTTGTGGCTTTGGCGTGCTAGTAATTGTATTATCTGTTTTCTAATATCAACCAATCAGACGTAATATCTGTGGGAAACTATGGCACGCCAAAGCCACAAAAATGAGATAAAATAGCATTTTCTCTGGTAATGCTATTTTATCTGAATTTTTGTGGTTTTGGCGCAGATAATACATCATTACCTCCTGATAAATAAATATAGTAAAATTTTTAACATAGGTCTCTATGAATCACAGAGATAATACATTCTCATCTTGAGGTAATAGGGTACTATCTTACTTATCAGTTAACAGGTAATGAACTTACTTATCAGGTAACCATGGTAAAAGGTAATGAACTATAGAATAATAGATGGCAAATTGAAATATATTATTTTAGAAAAAATGACTATCAACTCCGAACTTCTTTTGATGAAGACAGAGACATATAAAACATTTAAATGTCTCTGATGTAGAATATTCTGGCTGACAGAGAATACAAAATATAACATAGTCTATCGACATAATAACTTTGTGGTTTCTTTCAGTCCTTGAAAATATAGTGTGTATTTGTTTTATGTAATTTTAAATGCCGTATTCAGATAAAATCCGAACAACAGGATTTAAAAGAAAAAATATTACTTTTTTAATATTTAGTTGATACAAATTATTATTTTTGTTAGTTTCAATTAACAATTACTCAATTCTGCGAGGGTGTCACACTTACATGTATATTTCATTCATGTAACGATCACGGGTGTCGAGACAGGTAATTTAAAAGATGAAATATTGTGATATTGTAATGAAGTATTGTGATATTGTAATTTTTGATAGATAAACATAACTTTATTCCCATAAACAAATTTCTTAAAGACACACTGAAAATACAAAATATATACACACATAAATACAAAATTCGTTACAAATGGCAAATGGATAAAAAAGCGAGCAAAAAGAAAAAGAAAAGAAATCTATTACATTTCCCAAATTCTCTAGGATCATAATTACATAGTTTTTCAGGATGAATTATTTGATCTAAAAAGATTGAATTTGATAAGTTGTTGAAATTTATCTATTTACATCTGATTGGTTGCAACATCAATCAGATAATACAGTTACATAAATCAGATAATACAGTTTTCCACAGAAATTACGTCTTATTGGTTGATATTAGAAAACAGATAATACATTTACTAGCACGCCAAAGCCACAAAAATGCAGATAAAACTGTATTAACAGGTAATGTTATGTTATCTTAAGATAAAACATCCTTACCATATTGATTTCATGGAGACCTATGTATAAAATATTTAAAGGTACTTATAAGGAAGTAATGAGAAAACCTGATAATACATGTCTGATAATGTTCGCCAAAACTACAAAAATTCAGATAAGATAGCATTACCTGACATAATGCTATTTTATCTAATTTTTGTGGCTTTGGCGTGCCATAGGAAACTGTATTATCGGATTTATGTAACTGGATTATCTGATTTATGTAACTGTATTATCTGATTTATGTTGCAACCATTAGCTGTAAATAAATAAATTTCAATAACTTATCAAATTCAATCTTTTTAGATCAAATAATTTATTCTGAAAAACTATGTAATTATGATCCTAGAGAATTTCAGAAATGTAATAGAATTTCTTTTCTTTCTCTTTTTTTCTCGCTTTTGTTTAGATTTATCCATTTGCTATTTGTAACGAATTTTGTATTCATGTGTGTAAATATTTTGTATTTTCACTGTGTCTTTATAAAATTCGTCTATGGGAATAAAGTTATGTTTATCTCTCAAAAATTACAATATCACAATATTTCATCTTTTAAATTACCTGTCTTGACACCTGTGATCGTTACATGAATGTACATTCTATGAAATATACATGTAAGTGTAACGCCCTCCCAGAATTGAGTAATTGTTTATTGAAACTAACAAAAATAATAAATTGTATCAACAAAATATTTAAAAAGTAATTGTTTTCCTTTAAATCCAGTTGTAAGGATTTTATTTGAATACGGAATTTAAAATTATAGTAAGCAAATACACACTATATTTTCAACGACTGCAAGAAACTACAAAGTTATAATGTCGATAGATTATGTTATATTTTGCATTCTCTGTCAATAAGAATATTCTACATCAATAGAAGTTCGGAGTTGATAGTCATTTTTTCTAAAATAAAATATTTCAATTTGCCATCTATTATACGATAGTTCATTACCTGTTACCATGGTTACCTGATAAGTAAGTTCATTACATGTTAACTGATAAGTAAGATAGTACCCTATTACCTCAAGATAAGAATGCATTATCTCTGTGATTCATAGAGACCTATGTTAAAAATTTTACCATATCTATTTATCAGGAGGTAATGATGTATTATCTGCGCCAAAACCTCGAAAATTCAGATAAAATGGCATTACCAGAGGTAATGCTATTTTATCTCATTTTTGTGGCTTTGGCGTGCCATATATGGGACAAATCCCTATAAATACATGGTAAGATTAAGCAAATGGAACAACGCTTTATTGCTGTTCTTCATCTTTCTTAGGTCATAATTAAATTTCAATAGTTACTGCACTGAACGATATCACAAGGATATATTGTGATAAGTTATGCTCAACAAGTGGGGTGAAGCAAATGTAAGTTTTCAAAATATCTATCTTCAACTGTACTAATTAACTGAAATTATGTCAAATATTAAAATTTATTTAAATCGGACGTGATGCATTTGAGCCATTACTCCGATTGGAGCTAGGAAAAAGATATCTTGCTTATTTTACTAAAACATCATTCTGATTCCAAAAGAAGCATAAAATGGAAGATGTCGTCGTTATGCTTTGCTGTTCTTACTTGACAGAATATTTATTGAATTTGTCAGTTAGTATTCCAGTTGACTATTGCGATACTTATGGGAACTTAATGAGAGCAACTTCTAGTCGATTTTCCTTTATTCAGTAGTGTTTTCATAGAAGGCTACTTTAGACAATAAGATAATAAAGTGGCCTACTCATTTAAGTTAGGTTTCCGTAATACAGATAATGGCTATTCCTTTGGAGATGATAATATGTTGTCGTAATTTACGTTAAGTTTCTAAATTTTAATAATGGAAATTCGAAATGATATGATAGAAATACACAGGGGAAAAAGCACTATAAATACATATAAAGGAAAAGCAAATGGAACAACGCTTTTAGTGGTGATCTTCATCTTGATGTCACTATATAAGGCCATAAACAATACGTAAGCACTAAAACCTCCTAGAACATTACCGTTTTCGCATAAATATAGTCCCTCTTGTCCACAGTTTGTGTTAGTTTAGTCCAAGCAAACTTCTCTTTTCCATGTATTTCGAGAACACCATTTTCTCTAACATAAAGACCCTTATCATTTCCAGTATCGTTCATGTCAGCAACATTACCTTTAATTAGAAAAGAAAAATATATTGCTTAATGTTATAACCTGTGGTATTATATAATGTCCATGAGACGTATTTTTTCTGCCCAGTGATGGTGGTTCTGTATGTGTACTCCGGTTTTAGCACTACTAGTTCTGTATGTGTACTCCGGTTTTTAGCACTACTAGATCTGAATGCTACGATATAGCTAAAATACTGCAGCTTAAAATGTAGTTAAACCTCATGCA
>MJUU01036481.1:795-13288 GCA_002080025.1 Modiolus philippinarum | reverse complement strand
AAAACAAAATGTCAAATTGAAAATTATGGTCGTATGTAACTTTTGTAAACGATCGACTTCCAGCGACCTGCTTTCATTATCTCGGTATCAGGGACACCCTGTAAGGACATACTTGTAGCGGCCCCAATCCTAAAGGAATGTGAACTATAACGATTATGATTAATACCAAGTAAGCCGATTGCTTTCTTTAAGACAGAAACTACTTGGTAACGTGTTAAAGGTCTCCCGTTGTAATGGCAAAATAGTGGACCTGGAAGTGAAGGTCTTATGTCCATGAAACTATTAAATAAAAGGTGTGGACATGCAATATGATCAGCTTGCTTTGGAATAGTTATAACCACACCCATGCTAGACTGATCGGTTTTCGAAGATGCAATGCTTAACCTTAGACAGTCACCCAATGACATAACATCTGAAACTGACAAAATATGTCTGTCTTGTCCATTACTAATCGCGGATTCCGATATTCTCAAAAGTCCGAAAAATGCGACAGAAAATGCCACTTTAAATAGTACGGTTTCGTACTGTGATGTGCATACATGTGGGAGAATACCAATAATTTTCTTTAACAATTCGAATGTGATAGGTAAACGAGTATCTATATTACGCCCCTTGACTCTTTTTATTCCATCTAGAACTTTTCTTATGACGAATTTTTTGGTTGTATCGACAAAATCGTTCAACTTACAGAAGAAACTTATGCCTTCTAGGTAGCAACAGATTGATGAATGCGACAGATCACACTGGTACAAATAAAATATAAACTGTAAAATATCATTGAGAGGTGGGGGCCATACGTGTGACAAATTGCTTTTAAGTCTAAAATAATTAAATGTAGAAAATCCGCACTGATAAGTTTTAACTGTATTAGGAGCTAGAGACTGTTCAATGAGACTTTCGATTACTGGTCCAATATGGTCCAAAACTCCTCTGATATTTTGGAAGGCAGTAAATCTGCTTCTGTAGCCAATGACCGGAAGCGCACAATCTGAAAGCGAGACAAGGCATCCGCAATTTCATTCTTTGAGCTCTCGATATGTATAGCTTTGAAGTTAATGTTATTCAGCATGGATAACAAAATAAGAGGGCGCATTAGCCTCATAACAGATTTGTCTTTAGATGTACATTTATTTAAGATAGAGACCAAGGCCAAATTGTCAATACGAAATATTATTCTTTTATTTTTCAACAGCTCTGCCCATAAAAATAAAGCCAAAAGAACAGGAACCAACTCCAAAAAGGCCATATTATGCATAATCTGTGTACCTTTGAAACTAACAGGCCAGTGCATCTGTACCCAATGCCCACAAAAATACGCACCACATCCCAAGTCCGGATTGCCTGAACTATCTGTAAATAGTTGTAATGACACATTTGACACCCAGAGACTTTCGGGAAAATAACAATGTCCATGGAAATTATCTAAAAATTCTAATAACATTCTGACATCTGCTCTTACTTCGCTATTTAACCTAACTCTATAAAACGGCTTTTTGTTTTTTACACCAGCAATTAAATCATAAAATCTCCGTATAAAAGCGCGGGATGCTGGTATAGCTTTTGAGCAAAAAGACAACAATCCAGTTACAGATTCTAGCTCTCTAACCTTCATTTTCTTTTTATGCAACATCGGCGAGAGGAGTGACCGCAGTCTTACTACTTTGTCCTCTGGAATAAAGATCATCATCAGTTCGGTATCTAGGACAAAGCCTAGAAATGGTAAAACCGTTGTTGGTCCGAGCGTTTTATCATCTGCTATTGGTATACCTATAGTTTTACTAATTTCCATAAAGGTATTCATTAATTGTGCACAATCGTCAGAATGCTCTGAACCCATAAAAATAAAGTCGTCCAAGTAATGATCCATGGAGCTTAGACCTGAATTATATTCGACAACCCATTGTAAAAATGTAGAGAATTTCTCAAATAAATTGCACGACAGTGAGCAGCCGAAAGGCAGGCATTTGTCGATGTAGAATTTCCCTTGAAATTTGATACCCAATAAATCAAAGTCGGCTGGATTTATTGGCAGAAGTCTGAAGGCCGACTTGATATCTATTTTCCCAAGAGCTGCTCTGGGGCCAAGGTCATACGGTTTATCTAATATACTATCAAAAGTAGTGTAATTTACTTTGCAGAACTTTTCGTCAATGTATGAATTAATGCTATTCAGGGGCGGATATGACAAATGTGTAATTAAACGTGAAGTACCGTCAGATTTTGGCACTAACCCTATCGGCGATACTCGTAATGTTGATATGGGTAATTTTGAAAAGGGACCAATCATTCTACCCAACATTACTTCCTTTGTTAACTTGGCAAGGGTCTCATCTATATTCTGTTCAGCAGAAATCAAGTTTTTATCAATGTAATGAAACCTAGGACCAATGTATTGAAGTTATTTTCTCATGCTTGTTATGATTTACAATATATTACTGTTGAGGGCCTCAGGGAAGATTAGTTTGTAACTAACTGTGTTACCCTCTTGAAATAAAGCTATTATTATTATTATTATTATTATTATAAGGCGAAAGCCTTCACAAAAACCAACAAAAAGTTCACAAGCCTCTTTAACTTCAGCTGTTGGGTATTAATAGGACTGTGTCCTTTGTCCCAAAGATGGCGAATCATATCTTGGTCTTGAAAACTGTTTTGTACAGTTGTATTAGTTTTAGGAACTCGAATTAAACGTTGTCAGTGCAAAACAGGTACATAGTTGGGGTTTGACTGTACATTTGAAATACCCCTGCCAGTGCTAACGACTCTACATTGAAAAACAGGATGTGGTCCGTTGCAACGTAAACACGTGTGGCTGTAAATGCATGACTGACGATAACATTTGTTTGTATAATTGTAGGGGTAACACTTTGAACCAATTATTTGGTAACCAGAATTAAAATTATAATTGCTAGATTTATTGTTAATGTATAGGAGCCATAATTCTGGGTCAACTTCCGCCCAAGAGCTTAATGGGTTAAGTGCTTTTTTCATGCGGTATTGCTCGTCATAGGTTTTCCAACCTAAATTAGCACCACAACGGGAAGCTCCCTGACGGACTACAAACATGTATTTTAACAATTCTTGAAAACGTTGTGAATGTACTGTACAATACACGCTTGTGAAAATAATAAAGGCACTTGTCCACTGCTCTATGTCATAAATTTTTACAGCAGTTTTAGGAGGTTGAATTACAATTTCACCCCTCACTACAATTAGTTTTTGTCCGCTTTGGTCCTCTTCATTTGTTAAGAGACTGGCAAGATCTATATAATCTCCCTTTACAATTTTGTCTTTAAGGTTCTGTGAAACTGTTGATGAAACATCGTTATTTATGCTTATAATCGGTTGTGGAGTGTAAAGGGGTGCAGGAACTGTTTGCAATAATGATTCGTTACATGTGTTGGCTTGAGTAAAATTGGTAGGTATTTGTAAAACTGGAGTATTACCTGTTGTTGTAGTATTAGGAGCTACGTTCACAGGACTAGGTGGTACCATAGATGCCATCTGTGTAATGCCAGATGTCCCCAATCCAGGGTCCTGGTTGTCTTGAACAGCCGGAGCGGTGACGTAGGAATTTGTTGTGGTGACCTTCCTTTTTGCTGCAGCAGCTGGCTCGGGAGCCCTCACCGACGGCTTTCTCTTCCTGTTTGATCTTCTGATGTTATACATATCTGAAACTCAATAGACAAATATTAGCCCTTCACATGATAAACTTTGCAGGTAAATCTTGAAAAGCTATTCGGATTTGTGTTCATTTATTATCTTAACTTCTGGTTCATTATTACAAGTTATTTATTTTTATTTATTTATTTTCATTTATTAATATCGGAAAGCGTATGTCTACCTCTGTAATGTAAAAGCTGTGACCGAGAAAAAGAAAATGACTTGTGTATAATCATTATATTCGAAAATTGCAAAGAGCAGGTTGCTCGGAAAATTATTGCATACTGCAAAAAAGGGGATTGCACCAAGGACCAAAATCCAGCAAGGTCCGTCTGCAGATCGTACAAATATGAAATCCTTACAGTTGAGTTAAACATTAAAAAATTTGTTTATTTGTGTACAATGGAACTATAAAAAAGAATTGGGAAGCACTGTTTACAAACAGCGTGGTAGCCGTGAGATTGCAAAATTGTCGAAATTTTAATTATCATGCTATTAAAGTAAAACAAACAACATAAAAGCTTCAAATATCATTAAACATGCAAACTTAAACAGCTTAAATACTTCTCTGATATAGGATTAAGGAGATGATTCTGGATTAAAAAAAATTTCTTCTCAAAAGTTCGTCTGCTTCTTAACATGAAAGGGTCGAAAGGGACTTGAATAAAGGAAAGATTACAATTATGACCTGTACGATAACTGAATTTAAGGTATATTCCTTAAATTCTATTAAATGCAATATTTGTTTATTCAATTGGTATAATTTTTCATTCAACTGCAATATTTTTTTCATTTAAATGCAATATTTTTTTATTCAATTGGTTTAAATTTTCATTCAACTGCAATATTTTTTCATTTAAATGTAATAGTTGCATTATGGGAAATTGTTTCACGTCACGGCTGGACCTTTCTTCGCAAAGTTGGGCCTATAATTATAATGGTTCCGAAAAAAGTCAAAGAAGATTTTAAATAAAAAACTTTATAAATAAAATCAGAAATTATATACTTACTGATGCAATTAAACATTGATGCCATTGATATACTCAAAGAAAGACAAATGGTTTCATTATTTTGAAAAAAGAAAAATAAGAAATTATTGAATTTATCATTATATGAAGTGTACAGATATACAAAAAGTAACAAATCTCTACTGTTTCCTGTTAACAAGAATGTCTTATCCAATATGAAAGCAAAAAAAAAATGAAATGTTTTCCCTTCAAACTACAGTAAATAACAAATAACAAAATACCGAAGTTACTGTGAATTTAGTTTCTGCAAATGTACATTTTGAATGTCTCTTCAGTGCAGATCAAATCGAACATTTGGAAATCCATGTATTGAAATATGTGCAAAGGCTATTAGGGAACAAAAGATTTGATTTTGGCTTTCATTTTAGATCCATTTGATTATTTTGGTCCCTATCAGCTTTTATACATCCTTTGATTTCTGTATTGTCAATTTTTTATTTTAGCTTCACTGAAGAACCCTAAGCATATGCAGAGAGTTAAGAGCAGCTACATTATTGCGGGCATCTGATTCATATTTAATAAGAAAATATCCCTTTTGCCATTCTTCTCAGTCAAATCACAGGAAGTTTTATCATTGCAGCCATTGATATCATATCGAATAAGGAAAACTTCCGTCCTCTCATGTGTTTTAGTAAAAGTAAGAGCAGTATCATGATTGCAGGCATGGACATCGAAAATATCCCTTTTGTCATATGATTTTAGTCAAACTACGGGAAGTTTCATTCTTGGGGGCACGATATAAAGTCGAATACAGAAAGGTCCCTTTGTTATATGTTTCAGTAAAATTTAGGTTTCATTATCCCGGTAATCTATAATTTACTGAATACGGAATGTGTCCCTTCGTCAAGTAAAGACAGTCAAGGCATCAATATCATATTTAGGACATCTATTTTTTAGTATAAAATACAAGTAATTTCACGTTTGCTGTTATTGATATTATATCAAAAAAAGAAAATGTCACTTAAATTACTGTAAATTGAAGGAAGTTTCACTATTACAGAGAATAATATTATTTCGAATACAGAAAATGCCCCTTCTGCTATATGTTTAAGTTAGTCTTTATTGCGGCCATCTATATCATTCGAGAACAGAAAATGTCTCTCTTGACATATGCTTCAAGTCAAATTAAAGGTACTTTCATAATTGTTGGTATTAAACTCTAGTACAATGTGAGAGGTTATGACTGCACACAAGAGTCAATGGATAAACCATTGGGTTATAACCGATTTCAAGATGCCTATAAAGCAATATTGTAATCTTTACATAAATGCTGATATCTATATTAATATTTTTCTGATAAAATTCCATAAATAATTTGTACCATAAAGGATAAAAAGCACACCTCCATTGTAAATTCCAATTGGCAAAAAGACAGAACAGGTACAAACCACCGGAGAATTGTCAAACGATTTGGTCCGGATTTGGTTCAGACATTCCAGAAAAAAATGGTGGGTTAAACCGGTTTTATGGCATGCAAAACATTCGCTTTGATTGTGGTAGTGTCTGGTAGCAAGTCAACAGCAATTGCTATTGAAAGGTCGTAGATAGTGAAAACAATTGTCTGTTATCTGAAAAAAGAAAATTTAAAACATGCACATTCTTTAGGTGCTCGGTCTAATTGTGGACTTCGGGAAGTTTTGAATTTGATTATTATTCAGTGCGACAGTGTTTTACCAGCAGACTAGGCTCCTTGAGCTATCCGACAGTTTAGCGGCGAGCACTCCTCGACCCATCTTTCTAAATTACGTTTTGTCTATTCTTTCCTTTTCAAGATTGTGGTCTTAGAGTTAGTGGTCTACCTGTATGGGAAACGGGATAGAGAAAGGGGAGGTTTGGGTACCCATAAACCGGTTTAACGCTACCGCTGGCTGTTGCTGATAACTGAATTGGAGGTGATTATATAAATAGGAGCAACAATGTTCAAACAGTATAATATGGTAATTGAAATGCATTTACATATTATATACACTATTTGGTTCGATTGCAGTAAAAACAAAATGAACAAATTGCAGGAAATTTTTGAATGTGTTGTATATGTCAGTCAATTGTTTATTATCGAATTGTCAAAACTGATCAAAGGAAGGTACATTGATGGTACAGTCTCTCGTTTTTCCCAGTAAACATACAGAATCTGCCTATTGTACAAACGAATATATTTCTATTAAGATGCCGAACTGACACTTCAGTCTTTTGAATTAGCTTCAGTTTCAGTTTATATCAGAATTAAAGCGCTTTGTGTTTACAAGTCTAAACCCATGTGTGTCGTATGCTTGCGAAAATCAAATAAGAAAACATGTTATTATTATTTAAAACTACTATGAAACTGATTAGCTTATTGTCAGTCAGTTTATATTAAAACTACAACAATCATAAAGGCATTTTTCAAATCAGAAAAAAGGATGACTTTTTTCAGTTGGATTAGAATCAAAAAAATTTGAAATACGAGTTCGTTTTTACAGGCTTTCGTGTTTGCACTGCTATCACAGTAGTTACATGCTTACCTTAATTTTTTGCTGCTTCTGTGTATGTCTTTTTTTTCGGTTGGGTCGAGCGTGAATTATTGGACGTGAAATTGTAATGTAACGGTTTGAACACGTAATTATTCCTTCACCAACTATGACTCTTACAATAGATTCTGTGCTGATGGTTGGGTATCAAAACTTTACTGGTATCAATATAGTTTGCTTTAAAAAAAATATGTAAAAAAACAATATTAAAGGCGATGAATTATTACGAAATAAGCCTGCAGCATCTGTTTTCGAAGATATGGTCCATTATATTCAATGTGGTGCTTGGCATGGACTTTTTTTTAAAAGCAAATGTATGTTTTGTGTACAGAATTTAATACATATAGTGCAGAGAAAAAGAAAAATACCACCAAAACTTACCTATCTGAGGATATTTTTCAAATAGGTTTCAGCTCGTTGTATCCAAAATACATTACAATATTTTAAAATCAGATCAAATGTTACATTCATACTATGCATACGTAAATGCACAGTTTTGCTGCATAAAGTCTTGTAAATGGGTGCATTTATCATACCTTGTCAAATTGTCTGTTACTAATTTAACAAACAAGTGAAATCTACGCGTCAGACATACAGTTTATACTGAAGGCTGTGGGTGAATTTTATATTTAGTATAATCAGTGTCTGAACATCCACCATACCTACTGGGTGCCCACTAGATTGTAATTATTATAACTTTTGGTCACCAAATGGGCTATCAATACCATTTTCACTGAGTTATTACCGCCTTCTTTATACTTTATTTCATTTGCTCACCTCAGACCCCTGAAAACGGGTGGTAATTTCGCATATCCATGCCGAATGCACAATTTTTTAAAACTATAATCAATTATAATGTCAGCAGTGTAGCTTTCAAAATAAATTTTCTGTTTTCCTGCAGAAAGGTTTCTTTCTGAAAAATAAGTGTACACACGAATGTGCCTTTGTTCAACTGCGCAATAGTAGCTTAACAGTAATACCAGTATTGTGAAAGGTCAACCAGGGTTTTGGTCCAGCAATGTGGCACACAGTTGTGATGATGGCTATAAAAATTTGTTTAGGCGTGACATACAGAAGGTTTTTGTAATTTAGTGTTGCAGAAATTGATCTTAAGCAATATTTGTTCTATCTGGTTAAGTTCGGACTATTTCTTCTTTCCATCTAGGATTTTTGTTACCAATGCGCTGTTAAATTAGTTATATCTTTAGAGCCATACACACACTTGGGAAACTCGATGTTCTCAACCAAAAAACGGCGTCCGGAAATCTATGATTTACACTTAGTAAGTGCAGTTCGAGAAATCAAAGAATGTCACTCCAGATAAATTTATAAAATAAGATTTAATAAACCAAAAACCCTTTATTTTTTCGAATAACAATGGTAAATTATTTTTTTTCTTTGTGTCCGGATTTAAGAATCGCCACGAATCGGCTGACTACAATAAACACTATTGCTGTCTCAAAACGCACACTTTTCTGTGCATTTAGTTATATTTTAGATCTTTGACCAGTTTACATGGAGTGACATTCCCTGATTTATTTTAAAAACATGTTAACTTCCTGGTAGTAAAATTCAGTTGAGACCATCGAGTTTCCCTTGCGTGATACAATTAGATTATGAATACACACAGTCTAAAATAACAAAATGTTCTCGAATATTTCAGACAAAATAGTAATACTTGGATTAGACAGGTTATGAAACACCTTTTTCCAGTCATGCAGTTAATGACCACACTCATCCTGAATTCTCAAATACCGGTATTTGGAACAATTGTGGATGTTTTTTATGGTGTCGCCGTTTTTCTACTTAAGACTATTAATGCCTAAATATGGGTATCAATATATTCCACTCTATTCTGTTTGATCTTTATTTTACGTCCAGTGAGAAGACTTAAACAATATAAGAGCGAGAACAAGTCAATAATTAAATACCAATAAATTTCAACCACTTATGTCACTTTTATTCGAAAAAGAAATCGGAAAAAAACGAAAAGGGTGGATATGACAACCGGACAATCGAGTTTCGTTTTTATTTCTTTTTATTTAATTTTACAATTATCTCACATTTTCCTTCAAGTCTTAGAGTTGCCTTTTTTCCACAAATTTCTACGTTGACGTCTGCTATTTTTAGATTTCCTGCAATTTCATTATTATTTGCCCCTTTCTACATTTTTTCATGTTAATCCCCTTTTCATCCCGGAACGTTTTTGAGCTGCCCGGGAAGAGGTTTGTTGGTTACCAGGTGTCTTCAGAAGCTTCCTTGACCAATATCTGGATAGTGTCCTCGCTCGTTTTGAGGCCGTTGTTAGGGATATGATTTGCTGGTTACTAGGTTTTTTACATCTATCACGTCCGTGTCAAAATCTGTGCCCCCATCTTTCTTTACTGTGTCGTACTACTGTGATGTCTTTGTTTCTTCGTGTTTCCGCTGTTGCCATTGTCATTGGATTAGTCTTTTTTGGACTCGCTTTTTGAGGTCATTTTATCGTATGACCTATGCACGCATATAAATATGATATATGTAGTATTTTTATTGTCTTTCTTTATTTTTCATATATTTGGAATATTACTGCATTTTCTCCTTAGGAGAGACTTTTTTTTTTATTTTTGCATAAGCTATTACTCCTAGTTTAGTTACTTTTTAAGAGAGGGTGGATTATAAATCCAAAGTTACAAGCAATATTAGCTGTATCACAAATAAACATAGTCAAACATTACAATCCACATTTTAATTTTGATTTTGTATTTGTGTAGGCTTAGAGGTCTAGCTAAATATACATGACAAAAAATACAAAATACCGAAGATACTGTTAATTTAGTTTCTGCATAATGCACATTTCGACAACTTATGTCTCAGACAAAATCAAAACATTTGGAAATCCATATACCGAAATATGTGTCAAAGCTGATTAGAGAACAAATTACCAAAATGATCTAAATAGTAAAGCAAAAATCAGCCAAAATCAGCTAAGGACAAAACGATGCAAGCGATTATACCTTAGTACGGTACCATATTGATCAGCAATTTTTTACTTTCAGTCCAAGTACCTTAGAAAAGAAAAATCAAAGCTCAGTTGATCTAAGTTTTTAACTGTATCTGAAAAATATTCTCTCAATTTATTAATTGGTTTGATGTTTTTAAAATTTTGTTTGCAGGGAAAAGACATTTTAATCGTAAAAGTGGCCATCTGCTTCTTAAATTAATTGATTTCTTGCTACGTTTTCACCCCGAGTCCATTAGTTGTTATTTAGCACAATAAGACTTCACTGTGTTCCTTCCTACAACAACCGGCATGCCTAGATCTCTTCCTGCTGCAATTTTGTCTCTAATTTGCAGTAAAATGAGAAACAAAATAACTACGACGTAATCAAATATCAAAGTAGAAATAGATTACAGCGAACTCAATTCTAGACAAAATCATACAGTTTAAATGATTATGAAGAACTAGAACGTCAATTGTTCCAAGATCATTTGAAAGATATTTCCAAAAGTTACGTATTATGTTCTCATTATTGATTTTCTTAATAAATTGACTTATTTTTTTTTCGAAAAACTATCATTTAAATGTTTAAAGATACATTCTAAGCTTCATATGTATTTATGTTTGATAATTTAAACGTCAAATACAGTTGTTGGGTGTGACTTTGACCTTGACCTCATTCAAAGGTCAAGTCATACTATTTTTTTCAATGGAAAGTCCTTTCATCTTCAAAGAAAGCTATCAGCATAAATCTAACACCATACATCAAAAATGAGTTTTTTGTCCATCGACCAAAACAGTTGGTCTTATAAATTTGGACCCAGAGTAAGTAATGAAAGCTTTAAAAAGATACACGTTTTCTTTATCCCATATAATCAGCTATCTGTTACGGCTGCAGACTTGCTTATAATTTGGGAGACAATTCTGTTTCTAAAAATGGTTTGGATTCACAGGGTCAGTCTGACCTAACCCCTCTGATGAGTGGTACCAAGTACCAAAAGAAAGAAATCAATGTTCAAATTCCCTTTTTCATATTTTTGATTTTTTTTTTGTACTAAAAATTACTATTGTTGTTTTGTAAAGCATATGTGTATATCACTGTGTTGAAGACCGTACGGTGACCCCTAGATGCTTTGTTTTTTGTCGTTTTAACCTGGATATGGGATGTTGTCTCCTTGACATTTACCCCATTTCCTTTCTTTTTCATATCAATTCATTTAAAAGGTTTTTGAAAAGTTACATACAGATAAGATTGCTGAGACATTTTATTATATATCACCTATGATAATTACTTTACAAAGGATATATTTATAATTAAAATTGACAACCATTTAAAACACACGTTCACATTCAAGTATTTATTAAACAGCTACTGCAGTTTTCTACTCAAAACCGAGAATTTAGATGCGGATTTTTTATTTTCATTTCAATGCGCCAATTATTTACTTGACAACGCCATTGACATACAGTCTTGGGTCAAAAGTATTCATAATTTTGAAATTTTCCAGTGCATTTCATATTAAAACGGACTTCATTAATAAAATTCTGCAGAGCTTATTTTTGGTTCGATTTTCATTAAAGTTTTACCATTAAAAAGAGCTAGACATTCTGTTTCATATAATTTTTGGTGTTGTAGTTTTCTAATTGTCATCATATTAACACAAGTATAAAATTTTGACGTTAAAATTTACTATATAATACTTTAGCAATTGTGAAGTCAGAAATTTCAGAAATTTCAAATTGCATTTAAATTGTGACAACGAGCAAGCTTCAACACCAAAAATTATATGAAAATTATAGTAAGAAACTTATTGTCGAGCTCTTTTTTATGGTACTTTTTTTTTTAAATTGGACAAGAAATAAGCTCAATAGAATTTATTTAATGAAGACCGTTTTCATATGAAATGCACTAGAAAATATAAATATTATGAATACTTTTGACCAGAAACTGTATTGTGACGTCATAAACACTGGTGTTTTCACCGATGACAATGAGATTTATTTTTCTTCCGTAAATGGTGGTTTACAGTGGGAGATGACCCATGTGAGATCGATGCACGCGACCTCATCTCACATCGGTAAATGACCAACCAGACGTGTTGATATTTGTGATACAACAATCGTAACCATGACTAAACGTCATAAAACACCTGACGTCATAATCTTAGGAACACTGAAATGGCGACAACGTTGTTCACATGGTATAAGTTTCTAGACATTTCTATCCGTGTTTTACGGAAGAAATAGGAACTTGCATTCGGTCAAAATGAAAGAACGGGATATCTTTCACTCGTGTAAGAAATTCTACGTCTTTT